>JAUCBJ010001896.1:0-34455 GCA_032718475.1 Nemertoderma westbladi | reverse complement strand
ATTTAATTATCCATTCCCTGGACCCACATTGGGACATTTGGTTCCAAGTGTATCTACTCAGAAAATCGTCTTCCTAGAAAGAGTATTTTTACATTAGCCCTATGGGACAGCGGCGCTTATCAAAGCTAGCCAACTACCATTATGAAATGTCAATCATTCAATGGGAGGTATGTGTGTGGTTGGTGGGCGGTGGGGGGTATAAATTTGCGAAAAAAAATTTTGTGACAGAGGGGGGGGGGGGGGGGGGAGGTCAAACAACTGGAAAATTTGCGTGACATACTTTATGAACGCCCCCATAACTAATAAACTTATGTTTTATCATTTTAGATGGAGAAATACTGTGTTATACATGGTCGATACGCTCGGCGGGCGTCACTCGCAGACGTCATCGACAACCCGCCGGTCATGGAGGGCCACCATATGGCGGCAATGGTCCTAAGTGTAACTTGCGCCGTAAAGAAAAACTAAACCGGCACTAACTTCTCAGCCGCCAGCGAAGAAGGCCAGGGCGTCTTCGTACCATACGCTGGCCTTCCTACTGTAAGTAAAAAATTATTACTATTACTGATACTAATGATAATATTTTTTTTCAATATTCGCAATATGTGACACTACTACCAAAAATAACACGAATTAAAAAACACTAATCAATTGAAATTATGTATATTAATAACATTAAGTTACTAATTTGGTGTTGTTCAAAACTAAATCCTATTAAAAAATACAAATATTGGTTACCTGCTAAAGTTAAATTTACACTAACTACATTATAATATTAAATTTTTAATAATTATTTTTTAGCGATAATAATGCCTTCTAATGAGAACGTTCTCGAAGCTCTTCCCACTCCACGCTGATTACGAAAAGTTTTTCGAGAAAAGTAGTAAAGTAGTAAGTAAAGTAGAAAAGTAGAGAAAAGTAGTTTTTTCGTCCCCACCCCTATAGGGGTGGGGACGTTTTATCGCCATCCTAGAGCCGGGGTACCGTGGTGGGTCGACGACACATCTTCCCGCCATAGTATCCCGGCTCAGTCCGGTGCACCTTAGGGCAGCCCCCATATACCCTGAGCATCGCTCTAGATTGGATGAAATCAGTAAATCGGCAGAACTGGCGGGTTTCTGCCTTGAAATCCCGAGACTGACTTTATCCAGGGTTTGTGTTGTTGTTAATATTATTTCTTATTTGTAAATAAAGATTAATAATAATCATTATTATTGTAGATAAGTTTGTCAATTTCTACTACATATATTTTTAACACCAAATTAAGCAGAATTGCTTTTATTACAAAAAAAATAATGACTTTCCTAAACAATAAGCAATATACATAATCAAAATAAATAATGAATAATAATAAATCTCATTTATAAATATTGTATTTTTTAGATGATATTGAAGAAGGTGTGTCCTGGCTATAGGCCTACTTTACGCTTGGTAGTGGTACACTGATGCTGACTAGTTAGAGGAAATATTACACATCTCATAAAAATTTAACAAAATAACAAATGAACAATATTTACCGGATGGTCACTGGTCAGCTAGGCAAGGCATATCCAATTGATGAATCAGTGATATGATTCATAATCATTTTTAATATCTGATGTATATTAATGCTAAGTTTACCCTATTAGTATCGGGCTATAAAATGTTGTACAAATATCGAGGGGTGGGGGGGGGGGGGGGGGTCATAATGACCCCCCCCCCCCCCCCCTCGAAAATCTACAAATTTTAACGAAAACGCCTGATTTTTTGTTTGTATGTAGTCCGAATCCGACCGAAAAAAAAATCTGGAAAAAAAGTACTGGGGTGGTTATTTTCTTGCACCAAAATTACAAGTAGTGAACAATTTTCATAAAATTTGAACTCGAAAAACTACAAATTTTAACGAAAACGCCTGATTTTTTGTTTGTATGTAGTCCGAATCCGACCGAAAAAAAAATCTGGAAAAAAAGTACTGGGGTGGTTATTTTCTTGCACCAAAATTACAAGTAGTGAACAATTTTCATAAAATTTGAAAGTTATAATTTTCGACTAATTGTTTTTCAATACAATTATACAATACAAATTATATTTCTTTCTGAACTTTATAGGAAAAACCGAAATTGCGTCAATTGACGCATGTGGCTGTTAAAGACAATCAATGATTTAAAAATTTTGTATAAAATTTGTACACTTTTTTTTCCTGCATTCGAACCATTAGCCAAAAAGAATAAAAGTCATGGAGAATCATGGTATATAAACAAATAGTTTAAAAAATAGAGCAACTTTCATTTTGATTTTCGTCAATTGACGCGTGCGTCCGGCTGTTCTAGTGTTAAACAACCAACAGCAACTCAATTGCAAAGACTAACAGAAGTTTCAGAATTAAACTCCCTGTTGCTGGATTATGGCATTATAAGGGAGATAACGCCATGTTCAGCAATGTTGTATTCGGTTGACTATTATTCGTCTTAGGAGATGTATGTTTTGGTTTTGATATTTCTTCTCTACCTATATTTTGTTCTATTAATAATATATTAATTACCGATTCTAATCAGTATAAGATAATTGTTAGGCCATTGTTAGTTTTAGGTTATAGTGAGCATTTTCAGTCCTATGAAGTTGAAAAGTGTCCTACTAACCCATTGTCAGTTATTGATGAAATTGAACTACTCTTATCACCGTGGCCTCTCAAACTTCGTTCTAAGAAAAATAGCTTATATATTTCTCTGCGCCAAAATTATTGGCATTGTATATTGCCAAGTCACAATTGTGTATTGGCAATATAGCAAATATACAAAAACAAATTTTAACAATATAAGTGGATAATTTGACAAAATTATATTAGTAAAATATTTGACAATATAATATTGTTAGTTTAGCAACACCTCTTGACAGACGCATTTGCCAATATTATATAGTCACAATGGCTTTTTTTTTGTCAGTTTGACAATTCTTTTTTAAGAGTGTACGGGTAGGCCTACTGATTCGGGACGAGGTCGTGGGCGTCGGTGGGGCCGTCGAGGGCGATTCCAACCATATGCCCCCCCTGTCATCCGCGCAGGAAACGATTCCACGGTACCCGCCACTCCTACCGGTGGCGCCGGCACCACCGTCACCCGCCAACAAAGGTGGCGCGCAGGAGAAGAAGAAATTAATTAATTATATAATTATATAAAAATAATATTATAATTACATATATTGTGTAATTATTATACTTAATATTATTATTATTATATACATACCCCAAGGACGGTAGTACAAATAGGCAGTACAGTACGTAACTATAAGATGTAAATAGAGCACACAACAGATGAAAAAAGTAATTATAACACTAACTAACAACACCAAAATAGAGGGTAAAATAAATTCATGCTGGATTGTGCATATTGCCATAGAAAACACTCAGAATATTGTCAGTGAATGAAGGATTAAATAATATTGACACTGACAATATTGATGAAACAATGCATAATATTGAGCAAGGCCCAGAACATGATATGATTTCGGTCATTAATAAGCTCCAAAATTTGGTTAACGATCACACATTCTCTTACAAAGATAAACTTTATAATAAAGATGCATTTCAAATGAGCTGTAAGTTACGTAGCAATCCATCGCTAGCATTGTCGACATGTTTACAAATTATGGAAAGTGTAGAGAAATGCTTTTTGCCATCACTCTGTGTTATAAGGGAAGCCGCTGAGGAAATATTTATGAAACATGGGTTATTTGATTATGATGCCTTGCCGCGGCATGACTGGTCCTCTCTGTTGCAACAGCCAAGTGTGAGATCCAGCTTCACACTACAGCTGAGCAACAGGTATGAGGCTCTTGCCTCTGAGGCGGCAGATCACTGTGAGGGCTATACTGCCTTTACAGAAGCAGTTAAGTTAGCAGCTGCAGAAACAGTTCCTGTATACCCTCGAAACAGGAAAAGGGCCCCCTGGACTGACAACAAAATTCAGAAGAGCCGAAATGACCTTCATAAGGCGCAGAAAGAGTCCCGACTCAAACAGACTACAGCGGCCAAGAATGCAGTTAAGGCTGCATCTAGGTCCCTGAACAGGCAGTACTCTGCTAATCTACAGGAGCTAATAAACCAACAGGTTGATGCCATCAATGATGCTGACGACAGCAGGCAATCATCCCAGGCATGGAAATCGATCAATCTGCTTACTGGGTGGAAAAGCCAACCAACCACCAAGGTTAAGGCTGAATCACCAGCCGATCGCCTCAATGGTTGGAAAGCCCACTTTGAAAAGCTCCTCAATAATGACAGGGTATTGCCTGATAACTTTATAGAAGTAAAAGTGTCTGAGTCTGTACTCCCAGATATTCCCATTGGCGATATCTCCTTTGCAGAAGTGAAGGCTGCTGCAAAGAGCATTAAGACCAATCGTGCTAGTGGAGTAGATGGTGTCCCCCCTGAGGTCTTTAAAATACCTGAGTGTTTAAAGCTCATCTATCCCATCATAGTAGACATGTACCAAACAACAAGAGTCCCACAAGAAATGAAAACAAATAAGTTGGTGCCAGTTCCCAAGAAGGGCAACCTAACACTCTATGTTTCTTTTCGGGGAATCTCATTGATCTCGATTGCTGCAAAGCTATACAATAGGATTCTATTAAATCGCATCAGGGATCCCATTGAGAGACTGCTCCGTGGAAATCAGAATGGGTTCCGTAAAGGTCGTGGGACCATGGAGCCCATTTTGGCACTTAGAAGGATAATTGAAGAGTTATCAAAAAAGAAAGACAGGCATCTGGCTGTTATCTTTGTTGACTTCTTCAAGGCCTTTGATTCAGTCTCTCGCTCACGTATGTTCAGCATACTTTCATTATATGGGATTCCTGATGAAATTATTGCAGCAATCATATCAGTATACGATGGTTCGACAACATTTGTGTCTACTGTTGATGGTGACACAGAACCATTTGAAGTGTTATGGGGCGTCCTCCAAGGAGACACACTTGCACCATTCTTGTTCATTATTGTGGTTGACTATGTTCTACGCATGTCCTTAGATCATTATAATGATGATGGGGTGATGATAACTCCACCTACTGGCTCCAGAAGTCGAGGAAATCCTGCCAAGTACCTAACTGATCTAGACTTTGCTGATGACTTAGGAGTACTCTCAGAATCATTAGAGGGAGCCCAACAGCTCCTCAGCTCATTAGAACATGCTGCTTCTAGTGTTGGTCTTTTTATTAACTCCAGAAAGACCAAAATTCTGACAGTTAACTTTGAAAGTCCTCAGCAAGTCTCTGATCGGATGAGCATAAGCTCAAAGGATGGTATGCTTGAGCATGTGGACGACTTCTGTTACCTGGGATCATGGATCCGGAAGTCAGGTGAGGACCTTCGAATACGTAAGGGAAAGGCATGGGCAGCCTTGAATAGGCTTTCCAGGATTTGGAAGTCACCGAGAATTAATCGGAAACTTAAGGTCCGATTATTTAGAGCAGCAGTAGTTCCAGTACTCCTCTACGGGAGTCCATGCTGGGCTCTAACTGCTGAGGACACCAAATCTCTGGATGGCACATTCACAAGAATGCTACGCCGGGTTCATTGTGTCAAGTACAATGCACACATCTCCAACCAGACACTATATAACATTGGAGGTGTCTCACTGGTTCCCCCAAGCTTGACACTAGAACAAAATCGCCTTCGCTTTGCAGGACATTGCTTTCGCCGTGAGGACCAGCCAGTGCATAATCTTGTACTTTGGCAGCCTCATGGAGTGAATAAGCATGGTGGACAGCCCATGACTTTCTTGAGACGCATCTTAAAGGACACTGGCCTTAAAGATGCGGATGATCTAGCAAATGTCATGGGTGATAGGGAGTTGTGGCGGTGCAATTTTGTTGACAAGCCGGCACAGCATTCTTAAAAATGCAGCTGCAATGCAGCATGCCGATCCTAGTAGTAGTAGTGATTATGATGAATCAAAGGCTTTATTTATTATCAGCTTTAGATATTTTTCAAATAAGGTAAGCCGCTGAGGAAATATTTATGAAACATGGGTTATTTGATTATGATGAATCAAAGGCTTTATTATCAGTTTATTTAGATATTTTTCAAAATTCATTGTGGAGTTCTCAGACAGAGTACAATCATATGAAGATATTGCAGAAGTGCCACTGCTATGTTCCACCAGAGGAATTTATCATTGATCAAAATCTTGAAGTTGCTCATACAGGACCATCGCCTGAAGGCATTGTTTATAAATCGAAATCGTTGAAGGCCTTGTATGTCCCATTGGAGCCTTTATTTCAGGTGTTTTTTTCACTTCCAAATGTGTTTGATACCATGTATTCCTACATAAATAATCAAATGACTTGTATAGTGGATTTTAAAAATGCAAATATTTGGAAACTAAACAAAACTAGAAAGATTCACGAACTTGAAAATACTTCATTAGTGATTCCATTATTTTTATACCATGACGATATTGATGTTGCCAACCCCCTTGGCTCTAAGGCAGGTAAGCGCAAAGTTGGGAATGTTTATCTGACTAACAAAGCTTTACCTCCTTGGTTTAATAGCAAGCTGACAAATTTGCTCCTAGCTTTAATGCATTATGCATCCGACAGACAACAGTTTGGCAATGATCGAGTATTTTCTGTTCTTATTGACATACTTTTATATCTTGAAACAAATGGAATAAAAGTTATACATGATGATACAACATACACAATCTATATATCATTGGCACAAATTCAGGGTGACAATCTTGCATTAAACTCTGTTCTTGGATATGTTGAAGGGTTTACAGCAAATTTTTGTTGTAGGGTCTGTATGTGCCATCGACAGAACTTTATAAACCTTTGGAGTCAGGATGACTCACTTCTGCACTCTGAAGATAATTACGATAATGACCTTAATATGGATGATCCTTCTCAGACTGGATTAAAATCTCAGTGTTCCTTTAATGTCCTACCATCTTTCCATGTTTATAATAACTTGACTTTTGACATTATGCATGATCTCCTCGAGGGTATGTGTGAGTGAGTATGTGTTTAAGTCTTGCCTGTATCAATTGATTGTTATTAAGAAGCATTTTTCAGTTTCTTTCCTGAATCGTCATATTAAAGAATTTAAGTTTGTCCATTCATCCATTCCTCCACCATTTGAGGAAAATAAGATACAGAATCAGTCTATTAATTTGAGAGCTGTAGTAATGCTAAATTTGACATTGGCATTCCCTTTGTTGGTGTGTGATAGTGTTCCTGTTGGAAACAAAATATGGGAAATCATTCTTCGATTGCGTGAAGTATTAATGCATTCTCTTGCTATTACTTTTGATCTAAATGATATTGTTTCATTTTCTAATGTAATCAATGAGTTTCTTGAGATCTATGTGCGAACACTTAATGTTGACCGACTTCAACTTAAGTTTCATAATTTAATTCATTATCCTCATGCTGTTTATCAGGTTGGACCTCTTGTCCATACATGGAGTATGCGATGTGAATCAAAGCACAATAATGTAAAAAAGACATCATTTATATGTTGCTGCTATAAAAATATAGTCAAAACACTTACCAAGCGGCACCAGCTGCAGCAAGCTTATCGTTTTATTTCACAAGATGGGATTTCTCAATCCTTCGATATCCACCCATCTGCCGAATGCCGAACCAATTTAGGTTCATTGTCTAATGGTGATCATTTGTCAATGATACTCAACATTGATCCTGGTGAAGAGGTGACAATGTGTAAAGCATTTGAGCTCAATGGAATTCAGTATTATAATGGCCACGTTATGATATTAAGTTATGATGAATGTCCAAATTTCTGTCAAATTCGTGAGATTGTATTTCGAAACAGATTGCCCATTATTGTTTGCCAGAAACTCGAAACTGTTTGCTTTAGTGAACATTATCAAGCATTTTCAGTCCTTTTGACAAGTGACAATAAAATTATTTTAGATATTACTGAATTTTTCAATTTATGGCCTTTGCATATGCATAATCTCAATGGTATCATTTATGTATCCCTCAGGTTTAGATTGTAGGCAATCTTTAGACTATCATATCAAAATATACTTTCTTTATATTTTAATATTGACATTTTTGAATTTCGAATATGAAGGACTCTAAGGGTATCATGAGAAGTTATTGTAAAGAATGTGGAGCAGATGAATGCTCTGAGTACTTACTACCAGAGAATATTGGTATAACGCAGGTGTGTACGTGCTGTGGTTGTCCTCCCACTAAGCATCATCGGGAAGATGTCTCATATCATGAAGGTCAACCTATTACATCTGTTTCTGATGATTTGGATATAACTCATAATTCTACCCTTCCAATTCAAACACGTGTCACCATCTCAGCCTGATATTAATACTCTTGCAAACCAACCAAATACTGGTAATACACCTTTGTTGAATATACCTGCTGAACCTGTGTTATTTGATACACCCCATCTACCATCATCATCAACTACTACTTCGTCTATAAATAAGCCTAGCCATTCAAATTTGAATATTTTGGACCACGTCCTTTCTGAAAGCCCAGAGGGGAAATTATTGTTGAAGTCCAAGACAGCAGGGTTGACTGAGAAGCAGCGGAAGAGTTTAGTTTCCTTGGTGGTATCATATCTCATGAAAGGTACAGACACTGGTTTGGTTTCTAAGGAACTGTTTAAAGAGGCAGCTTCTCAAATAGCTTCTGTATTTCAATTAGAAAAACCAGCAACATACTATTATTATAAATCAGTTGAGAAGGTATCAGATGGTAAAAAATATAACACATTTGTTGCCTCAGGAAAGCTGTACTGGAAATACTTAACGTCATATAAAAAACGCTTGTTAGCTATTTCTATTTCAAGCCCGAAAGAAACTGTTGACGTTGTTGCCGGTAGTTCTAGCAAACTGGGTGTCCTTGACACATGGAATGTCGACGAGTTGTATCAATCTGTAGAAGATCAACTCAGAAATCTTCGCCACAATGGGTATAATAAAGCTGATCATGAGGCAACTGTCCTTTACCGGCTAGTCGCTATTTATCGCAATTTGTTTGATCTCAACAAGTATCTGTATTTCAAAGATGATAGTGTTTTCTATGATTGTATAAATACTGATTTTTTTTTATCTAATGAAATTAAAGAATGCAAGTGATGTAAATTGCACTGCATTATTTGAGGCCCCGTTTGAGGAAATATGTGGCAATATATTGCTATCTTCTGGCTTGTATGATAGCCGCCAGAATGTTGATCCTGATGATAACAAGATAAAGTTGGCATTAATGGATCTGCCTTCTCGATTATGTCGCAATGTCACTGTTCGGCTGGTAGGTGGGAAGCGGAAAACATGGAGACCAAGTACTGCTGAATGCAAACGGTCATTCTTAATGGTAGTGTCGGATCTGGCTGACCTGGATCATCAGGTGGTGGAAATGATGGATAAATACCTCGAAAGGGGTATATCTATTAATCCCTTTATTGTATATATGGAAAGAACCAACACTTATATTGTCATTTTCAATGATCTCCGCTTCACCCTACCAACGTTATTAAAGGCAGTTGACTTTACATTCAAATTATGTCATGTATTCAACTTAGAATACCAGTTGGCCTCACGAAATGTTTGGCTGTTTTTGGAACACATTTATGGTGTGCCTAGTATTTCCAGTTCAGCTGTTGTATCTGCATTTTTGTCTGACTTGGGAATATAGTAATCAGTAAACGAACATCCTTCTCATAAATTCTATGATTGATACCTGTCAGTGTTTAACTTTGTTTATTGTGAATGTATATACATATATATGTATATCTTTATATCCCCCACATTGGATATTTTTTGCTGCGCTAGTGAATATATAAACTAGATAGGTAAAAATATATATTTTTACATACGATATAACAACAAAGGTTATTGTTTTGGTTTAAAAAGCAGTCTATATAACCTGCTCCCTTCCTTCATTTGGTCACAAGATCGTTTATTGTTTTGGTTAGAAAAAGCCATCTCTGTAACCTGCTCCTTTCCCTCAATTGGTAACAAAATCATTTATTGTTTTGGTTATAAAAACCCGTCTCTGTAACCTGATCCTTTCCTTCAATTGGTAACAACATAGTTTATTGTTTTGTAAGAAAAAGCTGTCTCTGAAACATGCACCTTTTCCTGAATTGGTAACAACATCGTTTATTGTTTTGGTTAGAAAAACCTGTCTCTGTAATCTGCTCCTTTCCCTCATTGTTAACTAAAATGGTTATTAACATAAATGATTTTCTGTGATGGGGGGGGGGGGGGGGGGGGTGGGGAACAGGACAGTACCCAAGGTTTATATATGTAATTGCCAAAATGGGCAAGGGAATAAATATGTACTTGCCAATACAGGAAAGGTAGATATTTGTACTTGCCAAAACGGGCAAGGTAGATATTTATACTTGCCAAAACTGGCAAGGTATATGTATGTACTTGCCAAAACGGACAAGGTAGATATTTGTACTTGCAAAAACGGGCAAGGTAGATATTTGTAATTGCCAAAACGGGTAAGGTAGGAGGTATATGTACTTGCCAAAACGGGCAAGGTATGTACTTGCCAAAACGGGCAAGGTATGCACTTGCCAACACGGGCAAGGTAGATATTTGTACTTGCCAAAACGGGCAAGGTATTCAGGTATTGCGTAATTTAACTTTGCTATTTTAATGTATATGCATACATACATATATCTTTATATACCTGTCATTGATAAAGTAATCTTACTTAACTTTTTATAATGTTTAACTTTGCTATTGTGAATGTATATACATACATACATATATCTTTATAAACCTGTCATTGGTAAATTAATATTACTTACCATTGTATATTGTTTAACTTTGTGTATGTACATACATACATATATCTTTATATACCTGTCATTGGTAAAGTATTCTTACTTAACTTTGTATATTGTTTAACTTTGTTTATTGTGAAAGTATATACATACATACATACATCTTTATATACCTGTCATTGGTAAAGTAATCTTACTTAACTTTGTGTATTGTGTAACTTTGTTTATTGTGAAAGTATGAATATATGTGTATATATCTTTATGAAAACATTTCACTTTCTGAAGAATCCTTAATTTTTAATCGCCATCCAATTTTTTCCAAATGTAAAATAATATTGTAAACTGGTGGCAGTTAACAATATATTGGTTTATCTTGTCAAGCAGTTTGTTGTTTGAGATATTTGGTCAATATTTTTAACTAGATAGTAGATATATTATTGAAACCACCAAATATCTTGTCAGTTTGACAATCCAGCTACCCAATTTAGTAAAATATGTGTCACAAATTGACAATATTATCTTGCCATATTATTTAACCAGATATATGCAGTCAATTTGAGTAGATATGTTGTCGTCACTATGTGACAATACATATCTGGTCAAATTGGCATTTTTTTTGGTCAGTTTAACCAATCTTTTTTTTTGAGTGTAAATTGATATAATTACAGAATTATTATAGATAGATTTTGCAGATTGCAGTAGCAGTACCGGTACTGCAGTAAAACTGCAGTTTACAAAAACCCATTCAGCACTCTCGCAATGGACAATACACATGTAAAACAAATTGCAGATGCAGCAGAATCATTAGTGAGAGCTATCATGTTTAACTGTGCCATGAGGGAAGATGATATGATTTATGCCATCATTATTAAAAATCCCGGTTTAAACCTATCGATTTAGATACCCCTTCTACTTCAGTTCAAGCAGTTCCATTACAAACGTATGTCACAAATGAAGAAGATGCTTTTCCCAAGGAGATAATTCAAAAGTTAATACTAGAGATACAAACTTATTCATACGAATTTAAGGGCTTGTCTAGTATTGCTGATCTAGATTATGAGGAATATGATTATATTCCTCAGGGACTACTTCGGCAACTTTTATTTTGAATTTTTGAGATTGAAAAGTAGCCAAAGAAACTGTATATGGCAAATAAGGTTTTTGAATATCTTATATGCAGTCAACCTAACCTTGAAACATGCTGGGGATAAGTTGGTAAACTACATGCACAGGAACAGCTTCTAATGTACAGTGGCGACAACAGCAAATTTAGCTGTAATCTACATGCTGGCTGTTCGTTATGCAGTAAAGAGTCCCATAGATTATCACAATGTCCTGATTTCATCAAGTTATCACTCGAGAAACGAAGAGAAACCGCTGGTACACTCTGTGTTTCCTATGCTTGTGTCCCGGACATAGCAGAAACAGGTGCTATCTAAAGGATACCTATAAATGCGTTAAATGTAATGGCAACCATCATTATCTCTTACATCAGAATGACATGGTGCCACAAATGGAAGCGAAAGTTCAGTTCACTGATCATTCACCTTACGATTCTTCTGGATATTCAGAACAAGAATTCGACACAGATGAATTTGCAACTGACAATGAAAGTTGCAACCATGTAATGGTGTAGGAAGCCATCACCTACGAGTTGCCAACTACTCCAGAACAAACATTAGATGAACAAATTCACAGCAAACATCCGGCCCAAAATCGATTGGTGTTCGCAAATTCCCCATTCTGCAAGTAAGACTACATTATAACAATCGCAGCATCATAGTAAACGCCTTACTCGACACTGGTAGTTCAGGATCCTTTATAGACCAAGATCTTGCCAATGAACTATTTAATGAGAACGACGGACATCCTATGAAATTAAATCTTTCCGGCGTAATGCAAATTTGGCAATCGGTTATTCAAACTCGTTATTACAAAGTTTCACTGTGTGACCCAGGAGACATCTATAATGTGGGTAAACTAAATAACATCAAAATGGTAGCCATAAAGAATTTCGTAGAAAGCCAGGCACCAATGTATGATTGGGACAGCGACGACTTTGTAAAAAATAACAATATTCCGAGATACAAACTTGACCATCAAGGAGTCTAACTATTGATCGGCCAGAAGGCACCGGAGGCTATGGAAATTCTGGAAAAATTCCCCAGTTCCCCTCCACCGTTGACCACATACGCTGGTAGAACATACGCTTCTTATACAATAGATGGACCAACCATGCCATCGAATTTTATATCTCTATTAGGGAAAATGCATGATGACGATGTAACCATTGTGTTAAAGGCGATTCAAATATATTACATTTGGGTGCGTGGCTTCTGGAATCAATGAATGATGCTAATGATGTTTTCTGTGGTAAGTTGTCTGCTATTTTCATTATTTGATTGGTTAGGCCCTTATTTAAAAGAGCCACTCAGAAATAGGAATTACTGTGGGCACTAACCACAGCAAGTAGATTGGCCCTTAAAAGAGCCATTTGGGTTGTTAGGACTTAATGTGGGCGCTACACCACAGCAGGTAGAGCATGCTGGATAGTGCAATACAACTTGCACTGTGCGACATCACTAAGGTGTATGCCATCAGAGTGAAGCAAGGCTCCTCCCTGCAGCCGATGGCATAGAGCACCTTTCATGGCTATGATGCGGCCATATTCGTATTACCTCAGCCACGCCACCATCCTGCTGTTTGTAGCCACACGCCGCGAATCAAAATCGGGGTCCACAGGTATTCTCTTCAGGTGCATTGACCGCGGGACGATTTGTGCCCATAAATCGGAGGAGGCCTCATTGGATGAATATTCTGTAATCATTGCCTTCAATTTGGTGACAACAAAATCTGTTTCTCACACACAGATCGTTGCCTCCAAACATTATAACAATCCGAAAAGAACCATAGAGTGTTAGGTTGCCCTTCTTGGGAACTGGCACCAACTTATTTGTTTTAATTTCTTGTGGGACTCTTGTTGTTCGGTACATTTCTACTATGATGGGACGCCATATAGCGAATGTGTGAACTGGGTGCAACGGCAACTGAGTTTCGCCTTGCTGAGGGCCTCGCTCATGTGCGTCCGCGGCTCTAGGTCTGCCCGTAAACGCCCAGCAGGCATATATCAGGACATCGCCCAAGCCTCCATCCGGTTGGCAAATGCTGATACAAGAATAAACTAATTTTGAAATACATTGTACAGTAGCCTTGTGGTGGGTGAGGTTTTTCTTATTTTTTATAACTTTTATGCGTCTTTTTAGATATTTGTCAAGTTTGTCATTAAAAATAAAAAAAGCACTAAGCAGCCTAAAAAAAACTATGATGGGATAGATGAGCTTTAAACACTCAGGTATTTTAAAGACCTCAGGAGGAACACCATATACTCCACTGGCACGATTGGTCTTAATGCTCTTTGCAGCAGCCTTCACTTCTGCAAAGGAGATATCGCCAATGGGAATATCTGGGAGTACAGACTCAGACACTTTTACTTCTATAAAGTTATTAGGCAATACCCTGTCATTGTTGAGGAGCTTTTCAAAGTGGGCCTTCCAACTGATCGGATGGTGATTCAGCCTTAACCTTGGTGGTTGGTTGGTTTTTCCAGTAAGCAAGTTGATCGATTTCCATGCCTGGGATACTACTACTACTACTAGGATCGGCATGCTGCATTGCAGCTGCATTTTTAAGAATGCTGTGCTGGCTTGTCAACAAAATTGCACCGCCACAACTCCCTATCACCTATGACATTTGCTAGATCATCCGCATCTTCAAGGCCAGTGTCCTTTAAGATGCGTCTCAAGAAAGCCATGCGCTGTCCATCATGCTTATTCACTCCATGAGGCTGCCAAAGTACAAAATTATGCACTGGCTGGTCCTCACAGCGAAAGCAATGTCCTGCAAAGCGGAGGCGATTTTGTTCTAGTGTCAAGCTTGGGGGAACCAATGAGACACCTCCAATGTTATATAGTGTCTGGTTGGAGATTTGTGCATTGTACTTGACACAATGAACCCGGCATAGCATTCTTGTGAATGTGCCATCCAGAGATTTTGTGTCCTCAGCAGTTAGAGCCCAGCATGGACTCCCGTAGAGGAGTACTGGAACTACTGCTGCTCTAAATAATCGGACCTTAAGTTTCTGATTAATTATCGGTGACTTCCAAATCCTGGAAAGTCTATTCAAGGCTGCCCATGCCTTTCCCTTACGTATTCGAAGGTCCTCACCTGACTTCCGGATCCATGATCCCAGGTAACAGAAGTCGTCCACATGCCTGGGATGATTGCCTGCTGTCGTCAGCATCATTGATGGCATCGACCTGTTGGTTTATTAGCTCCTTTAGATTATCAGAGTACTGCCTGTTCAGGGACCTAGTGAGTCGGGACTCTTTCTGTGCCTTAGAGGTCATTTCGGCACTTCTGAATTTTGTTGTCAGTCCAGGGGGCACTTTTCCTGTTTCGAGGGTATACAGGAACTGTTTCAGCACAATAAATCAGTTATACTGTTTCAGCACAATAAATCAGTTATACTGTTTCAGCACAATAAATCAGTTATACTGTTTCAGCACAATAAATCAGTTATATCAAAGGGTTGTGGAGAACTTAAGGTGGTCAGTCGAAAGTTACAAGGAAATGATTTACATGATCTGGGTGTTTGTTTGTGGTGTTTTGGTATGTTTGCTTGGTAAACATGGAAAGGTTTGCCAATTGAGACCTTGTACTTCACAAGTTCATGGAATCACAGCATCTAGTAATATGCTTCTGCTCCCTGATTCTTATACAATAGATGGACCAACCATGTCATCGAATTTTATATCTCTATTAGGGAAAATGCATGATGACGATGTAACCATTGTGTTAAAGGCGATTCAAATATATTACATTTGGGTGCGTGGCTTCTGGAATCAATGAACGATGCTAATGATGTTTTCTGCGGTAAGTTGTCTGCTATTTTCATTATTTGATTGGTTAGGCCCTTATTTAAAAGAGCCACTCAGAAATAGGAATTACTGTGGGCACTAACCACAGCAAGTAGATTGGCCCTTAAAAGAGCCGTTTGGGTTGTTAGGACTTAATGTGGGCGCTATACCACAGCAGGTAGAGCATGCTGGATAGTGCAATACAACTTGCACTGTCCAACATCACTAAGGTCTATGCCATCAGAGTGAAGCAAGGCTCCTCCCTGCAGCCGATGGCATAGAGCACCTTTCATGGCTATGATGCGGCCATATTCGTATTACCTCAGCCACGCCACCACCCTGCTGTTTGTTACCACTAGGTCCACTATGAGTCCATAGCTTTCCAGTTCGCTTCTTGAACTGGGTTCCAGCCGAAATCAATCCATTTCCAGAGATAAAATCCTGAAGATGGATGGAATTTCGGTTAACACTATTGCTATAGACCCAGGGCGATGTAGGTGATTGATGCAGACTTGCATTAAAGTCTCCCAGGAATGTTAAGAATGCATGTTGATCCACTCCATCAGTAGCTGCTTGTAGATTGTGGTAGAAATTGTCCACCCTCTCTACAGTGGCAACACTAGTTGGAGAGCAGCACACAATCAGAACCACCTTAGGAAACTTCTTAGCCAGTCTTCCAGAACATGAGAAGTGTCAACGGATGATGCGGTTAGAGATTTGGTCTATTTTCTCCAATGCTGCATATGCAGTTGGATTAATCAATAGACCAATTAATTCCACCATTGCCACTACCATCTGCTGTGTTCGGTTGATTGGTGGATCCGAAGGTAGTATATGTGAAGGAGGGTGTAGGAATGGGTGTGACGATGTGTTGGAAAAACTATTTTTGTTCCCCCTGTTTATCTCCCTGTTATACAATTTTCGACACAGCCGGGAATACGCAGTTTTCGGCGTAGCATTCTTGTGAATGTGCCATCCAGAGATTTGGTGTCCTCAGCAGTTAGAGGCCAGCATGGACTCCCGTAGAGGAGTACTGGAACTACTGCTGCTCTAAATAATAGGACCTTAAGTTTCCGATTAATTATCAGTGACTTCCAAATCCTGGAAAGTCTATTCAAGGCTGCCCATGCCTTTCCCTTACATATTCGAAGGTCCTCACCTGACTTCCGGATCCATGATCCCAGGTAACAGTGTTTCGCTCAGTATTAGGCCATGGCTCAATTTGCGGTCTGCATTCAGCAGTCTGTATATAGAAGGGCATGAAGAACGAGCCTATTGCTTTTAATTCTAATTTGTTGGACTGAAACAGAAATAGGTTAATTAATAATTACGACTGGCAGACTGGTGATGGGTGCGATATTATGTTACTACATCATGTAGGCTAAGGCAGTAGGCCAAGGGCCATTATGTAACCACTGTACCGTTACCGGCTTACTGCAGTAACTTTACTGCAGTACCATAACCGCCGTACAAGTACCGTAATAATACACTTTAGAGTATTCTTAGTTGTATTATTGATCTTAACCCGTCATTCTAACAATACTGTACTAAAATGAAATAACGTACCGTCGTATAGGACGGTAATATATTTGTATTAAGGGTACCTGATTAATGTTTGGTGTACAAAAGTAATAATACCGGTACCAATCCAGTTTCTCTATATATACCTGTATTCAGCTGTCTTAATATATTTTGTATTAAGAGTACCGGATTAATGTTTGGTGTACAAAAGTAATAATACCGGTACCAATCCAGTTTCTCTATATATACCTGTATACAAACTGTACTGCCGTATATACACCATGAACTTGTATATATAATTCCTTTTGATTTATATAGTGATTATATATCTTAATTACCGGTACAAATGGGATATGAACTGGTTCGAATCTTTACGTAACTTTACTACTTTCGACAGTTCGAGATATGGTTGTATGTTTTGTTTATGTATATAGTTCTGTAATTTGACAAGTAGATTAAAGAAGTAATGAATGCGACAGTCTTCTTTGTTTGTACTGGTTATTGAAATTGGGTGGGTTATTTGATATTGGGACCGCTAAAACTGAAAACATTATTGAAAGCAGAAATGGAAGTTCCCACAAATTTGACTGAATGCAGTGAAATAATTTGAAACCCCACTTTTTCACTGAATGCAGTGAAACAATTCGAACCAGACTACCCAGAAATATGGAAGCAGCCAAGTCCAGCAGGACGGCTGCAAAAGCAAAATTAACCAGAAAACTATCTGTATTAAATGCTTTGGGACCAAAGGACTCCATTGAATCATGGAATGCCGCATGGAATGCAGTTAATGCTGCAGTTGATCTTGTCCATGAAAACCATGAAGTTTATGTTGAAATGCTGAGTGACTCTATTGTAGGTGGCTCACTTCAGCCGGCAGACCAAAAACGTGAAGAAAAGTGGTTAAATGTCGAGAAGGCTCGATATGATAATGCAAAACTTGTTTGGCAAAATGGATTGAAGACAGCACTGGAGAGAGAAAGGAATATTAAATGTCATCAGTTTGATATGCTAACTAAAAGGTTAGATCATTGTTTAATAACGGATATCACACCTAAGGAACGCCAAGGTATGATATCAACTGTTAGTGGGCTGATGTCTGATGTGAAAAGTTCCAAAGAAGCTTGTGAAGCTTTAAATAGCTCTGTTATGTCTTATTTAGATGATAGTGAACTCGATAGTGCAATGGTTTGGAGTGAAACTGTGAATGATACTTTCTATTCTATGAAAGCACGAACTGACAACTATTTAGCTGTAAACCAAACTATAGGCAGTGGTATGGGTTCACTTTCATCAACTGGTTTGAGAGATACCTCACTGGAAAGTGGATCTCATTCAACAGGTGCTGTCCGAATGGATCGAATTAAACCACCAAAGTTTAATGGAACATGCCGGGGCTATATGGATTGGTCACGTAGGTTTAAGGGTTTAGTAATTCCTGGTAGAAATAAAACGGAAGTATGTCAACTACTATGGGAATCTGTTCCGACACAATATCAATATTTAATGAACAACTTACCATTGGATGATTATGAGGCCATGTTTAGTGTTTTGGAAAATCAGTTTGGACGGCAAGCATTTACTATAAGTGCTGTTGTTGATGAAATTGATGCATTAAATAGTCCCCGTGATAATGATCAAATTGTAAAGTTTGTAGAAACAATTGAACGGGCTATTATTGATTTAGAGGGTCAAGATGCATTAACAATACGACAGTTTGCAGAAAAATTGAAAGGAAACTTCCTGAACCATATTATGGTGAATGGGTTAAAAGTATTGCTGAGGAAACTGATCTTGCTGGAGATCATAGGTTTAATAAGTTAGTGAAATTTCTACGCAGCTTGAAGATAAGAGCAGAATATATGATAGTTGACATCCAAAAAGCAGGAGTTGTGAAGCCGTCATATGTTAAGCAAAATGCAACACCGTTGAAAACTTCTCAGACACATTATACAGTTTCAGAAATGGGAAACTCTGTAAAATGCCGAGTTTGTTTTGGAACTAAACATGTTCTGTGGAAGTGTGATAAATTTATGTCAATGAAACCAAGTACACGGGTACGTGTTGTGCTGGCAAAAGGAATATGTATGGTATGTTTGGAAGTCGGACATATAGCATTTAACTGTCCAAATACATCTTGGGCAAGAATTTGTAAGGAATGTTCTGACCTAAAACATAATGTTTTATTGCATTTTCAAAGTGGAATTCACAAAAAGGGAAACAGTACTAGCTGTGCAAAGACCGAAACCCCAGCCAAAAAAAAGTCAAACGCATACCACCCTTGCAAAAAATGGCACAGAAAAGGAATTACCTTGTATTATGATGATACAATTTGTGAAATTATTTGGTGGAGCAGAAGAGGGTGTGATGTTTGATCAATGCAGTGACACGCATTATATTACATTTGAACTAGCAAAAAGATTAAATCTGCAAGGGGAGAAGTGTACGTTAGATCTACATGGGATAGCTGGCTTAGAAACTTTTATTGATACTTATCGTTATGTTGTTAAAATCCAGACAAAAATTGGTAAATATAAAGAATATTTGATGTATGGATTGGAGAAAGTTACTTCTATCTCTACCCATGCCGACCCAAATGTCTTATCTGAACTCTTTCCTTATATGTCGAAAAGGGATTTACGTCGACCAGAAAAAATTTCATTAATGATCTCTTTACGTAATGCGACCAGTATTCCATACCCTGTGGATAATGTTGGTGAGTTAGTATTATATCATGGCATACATGGTTATGCTATTGGTGGTGCCCATGAAAGGTTAGCAGAACATATGTGTTGTTCAGCATTGGAAAGCTCAACATATGCAGGGTTTACAACTCGTGAGGTCGCATATCGTGAAGTTGCTCACACATTTCATACAACTTCATCTGCTGATAAAGAAATACAACAGTTGGTCAAACATTTTTGTTATGACCAAATTGGAGCAACATGTATACCTCGTTGTGGTGGTTGTCGGTGTGGTGGATGTCAAGCCGGTGGTAGAGAAATGAGTATAAAAGAAGAGAGAGAACTAACTTTAATTGAAAAAGGTTTGACTTTTAAACCTAATGGTGATAACCATACCGAAGATCCACATTGGGATTGTAGCTACCCATATGTGATGGACCCCAAACTGTTACCAAATAATCTCCCTGCAGTAAAGGCAGTATTTTTATCAACTGAAAAAAGACTTAACAAGCAGCCTGAGTGGAAAAAAGTATATGGTGATCAAATACAAGATATGGTAGATCGTAAAGCAGCACGTAAACTCTCTGATGAGGAAATGATGCAATGGCATGGACCAGTTTGGTATGTTTCTCATCAAGTTGCCCTAAACCCACATAGTAAATCAACACCAGTTAGACTTGTATGGAACAGTAGCCAAATATATAAAGGGGTATCATTGAATTCTGTTCTTGCTAAAGGGCCTGACGTTTTAAACCCACTACCCTTTGTACTTCAACGATTTAGAGAAGGTGTATTTGCTACTATTGGTGACATAAAGAAGATGTTTAATTCTGTTTACCTAGATGATAATGAGATACATATGAAACGGTTTCTATGGAGAGAAAATGAAAAGGATAAAATTGAAATATATGTCTGTTTACGAGTGAATATGGGTGATAAACCAGCACCATCGATATCTATGCAGACTGTGTCAAATACTGCAGGTATGGAAAAGTTTAGATGCTATCCAACAACTGTGGATACGATAAAGAATAGTTCATTTGTAGATGATATTATGGATTCTCGTGATACAATGGCAGAAATTGTAAAGTTGCAGGAAGAAGCAACAGAAATATTAACCTATGGTGGTTTTAAGATAAAGCATTGGTTGACATCTGGGCAGGCTCTTGAGACTGAGACCTCAACTGTCAAATTATTACATTCAATAGGAAATGATGAAACTGGCGCCCTTGGTCTGGGTTATGATACAATTAAAGATGAGTTGTATGTACGATCATCTGTTAATTTTGGAAAGAAAGTTGGTAAGGTTAGACAAGATGATAATGTCAAAACTGGTGAAGTATTAGAAAACTTACCACCAAAGATAACAAAACGTATACTCCTGAGTCAATATGCTGGTTTGTTTGATCCACCTGGATTTGTTCTTCCCGTGAAGATGAAAGGTGCAATATTATTTAGAGAAACATGGCAGATGTGTAAAACCAAAGAAGGTAAAATAACAGGTTGGGATGACCCAATTGATGAGAAGTTGGTTCCTAAATGGATATATGTTCTAGAACAATTTATTAATGTTAATCAATTGCGATTTCCACGGAGCTTGAAACCTGATATTTATTTGAAATCCCCGATACTAATAACATTTTCTGATGGTTCAGAGAAAGCTAGTGGGGCTGTGTTATACATACGATGGCAATGTGGCGAAAGTGATCAGTATTTGGTGAGATTTATAGAAGCAAAAGGTAAACTGGCACCTTTGAATTTCAAAGGAGATGTAGTAAAAACTGAAATGAGTGGTGCAGTTTTTGCAGCCAGGCTTCGAGTAAATCACTTAAAGTGTACAAAAATGCAATATAGTCGATTCTATCACTTTGTTGATTCAATGACTGTGCTTGGTGCAATCAAGAAGGATAGTTATGGATATCAGACATTTTTTGCAAATAGAGTTGGTGAAATTCAAACGGTATCAGATCCCAAAGATTGGTCATGGGTAAAGGGAGAAGACAATCCAGCTGATCTAGTGACAAGGGGTTCTACGTCTGATTATGTCCAGAATGACTCATTCTTTCATCAAGGACCTTTGTGGCTGTTGGAGTCAGAAGCAAATTGGCCAATTGAAACTAATGTTTCATCAGAAGGACAACTGGAGGTTCTGAAAATTCATAGAAAGGCATTTACACAAGTAACAACTGCAAATACTACGGAGAATGAAATCAGTAAAATGTATTATAAAGTTAATTCAACCTCCTTTATTGAAACAATTGACCCAAGAAAATTCAGTGAGTTTAGAAAATTGGCGCATTGTGTTGCTGCGGTTAAAGTGTGCTGCGAGTGGTGGCTAAATAAATTGCGAAGTAAACAAGGGAAGCTATCAACACCTAATCTAACTCCACCAGTCAAGGTGGGAGGAAATGGTCGCAAGTATATGATACTTACACTGATGGAAATTAAAGAAGCTGAATGGATTATTTACTTATCTCAGCAAAATGAAATTCCCAAATCCACTATACACAACCTAGTGGCTTATAAAGATAAATTGACAAATGTACTGAAAACAAGTGGTCGTGTTGGAACTGATAGTATTACACCTGGTGTTGGTGTCCCAATACTAACCCGTGGTTATATAGCAAATCTACTTGTACGATCTGCTCATCAACGAGGCCATCGGGGAGTGGAACGTACCTGGGCTAAAGTGAGATCTGTTGTGTGGATAATTCGAGGAAGGACACTAGTTAAACGTATAGTATACAGTTGTGTATTATGTAAGCGATTGAAACCAAAGTCTCTTCAACAGGTAATGGCTGAGCTACCTATTTGTCGTACAAGCCCAAGTCCACCATTCAAATATACATCTTTAGATTTATTTGGCCCTTTAGTTTTGAAAGGGGAAGTGAATAAACGAAGTTATGGCAAAGGTTGGGGAGTTGTATTAACATGTCTTGCATCCCAGGCTATCCATGTTGAAATTGCATGTAATTATGGGACTGAAGCATTTATGGTAGCTTTTGCTCGATTTCAAGCTCTAAGGGGTTCTCCTAGTATAATTTACTCTGACCCAGGAAGTCAGCTCAGTGGAGCAGCTTCTGAACTAGCTCAATACTACAAATCATTAGATCGTGATGAAATAAGAAGAAAAACACGGCTATCTTTAGATGATAAAATGGAATGGAAATTCCATGCTCCAGGTGCTCCGCATGCAAACGGAGCAGCAGAATCTGCTGTAAAACTGGTTAAACAAGCTCTGAATTCTACTATGGGTAAATCAGCATTTTCATTTAGTGAATGGTTGACAGTTCTTTACAGTATGGCCAATTTGGTAAACGAAAGACCACTGGCTGCCAAAATAACAGACGATAGTAAAGTGGATTATCTGTGTGCGAACCATTTGTTACTTGGCAGGGCAACAGTAGTATCGGCAGTAGGACCAACTGAGTTTGAAAAGAATGTTGGGAAACGATACAAGTATATACAAACAACAATCCAGCAGTGGTGGGAAGAGTGGGAACGAATTACATACCCCACACTGTTTATACGAAAGAAGTGGCATGTAACTTACAGAAACCTACAGGTTGGAGATGTTGTTTTAGTTCAACCGAAGGAGACTACATTAAAGGGTGATTATCGTATTGCCATTGTGCTATTTGTCTATCCAGATAGCAAGGACATTGTCCGGCGCGTAGATATTGGTTACAAGAACTTTGCTAAGGAACCTGTATATCGTTATAAGGGTCGTGCATATACAAAGGTGAATCGTGATGTTCGATCTCTTGTATTATTGCTTCCAGCTGGGCAGACTGAAACTGAAAGTAAACTAGATGAAAGTAAGAGTGAAGCTTTGATTGGAAATTATTGAAAAAAGAATTCTGAATAGATTAAAATCTATTTCAAATTTAAAAGCATAGACTCGGGTGGGAGGTGTTTCGCTCAGTATTAGGCCATGGCTCAATTTGCGGTCTGCATTCAGCAGTCTGTATATAGAAGGGCATGAAGAACGAGCCTATTGCTTTTAATTCTAATTTGTTGGACTGAAACAGAAATAGGTTAATTAATAATTACGACTGGCAGACTGGTGATGGGTGCGATATTATGTTACTACATCATGTAGGCTAAGGCAGTAGGCCAAGGGCCATTATGTAACCACTGTACCGTTACCGGCTTACTGCAGTAACTTTACTGCAGTACCATAACCGCCGTACAAGTACCGTAATAATACACTTTAGAGTATTCTTAGTTGTATTATTGATCTTAACCCGTCATTCTAACAATACTGTACTAAAATGAAATAACGTACCGTCGTATAGGACGGTAATATATTTGTATTAAGGGTACCTGATTAATGTTTGGTGTACAAAAGTAATAATACCGGTACCAATCCAGTTTCTCTATATATACCTGTATTCAGCTGTCTTAATATATTTTGTATTAAGAGTACTGGATTAATGTTTGGTGTACAAAAGTAATAATACCGGTACCAATCCAGTTTCTCTATATATACCTGTATACAAACTGTACTGCCGTATATACACCATGAACTTGTATATATAATTCCTTTTGATTTATATAGTGATTATATATCTTAATTACCGGTACAAATGGGATATGAACTGGTTCGAATCTTTACGTAACTTTACTACTTTCGACAGTTCGAGATATGGTTGTATGTTTTGTTTATGTATATAGTTCTGTAATTTGACAAGTAGATTAAAGAAGTAATGAATGCGACAGTCTTCTTTGTTTGTACTGGTTATTGAAATTGGGTGGGTTATTTGATATTGGGACCGCTAAAACTGAAAACATTATTGAAAGCAGAAATGGAAGTTCCCACAAATTTGACTGAATGCAGTGAAATAATTTGAAACCCCACTTTTTCACTGAATGCAGTGAAACAAACAGAAGTTGTCCACATGCCTGGGATGATTGCCTGCTGTCGTCAGCATCATTGATGGCATCGACCTGTTGGTTTATTAGCTCCTGTAGATTATCAGAGTACTGCCTGTTCAGGGACCTAGATGCAGCCTTAACTGCATTCTTGGCTACTGTAGTCTGTTTGAGTCTGGACTATTTCTGTGCCTTAGAGGTCATTTCGGCACTTCTGAATTTTGTTGTTAGTCCAGGGGGCACTTTTCCTGTTTCGAGGGTATACAGGAACTGTTTCAACACAATAAATCAGTTATACTGTTTCAGCACAATAAATCAGTTATATCAAAGGGTTGTGGAGAACTTAAGGTGGTCAGTCGAAAGTTACAAGGAAATGATTTACATGATCTGGGTGTTTGTTTGTGGTGTTTTGGTATGTTTGCTTGGTAAACATGGAAAGGTTTGCCAATTGAGACCTTGTACTTCACAAGTTCATGGAATCACAGCATCTAGTAATATGCTTCTGCTCCCTGATTCTTATACAATAGATGGACCAACCATGCCATCGAATTTTATATCTCTATTAGGGAAAATGCATGATGACGATGTAACCATTGTGTTAAAGGCGATTCAAATATATTACATTTGGGTGCGTGGCTTCTGGAATCAATGAACGATGCTAATGATGTTTTCTGCGGTAAGTTGTCTGCTATTTTCATTATTTGATTGGTTAGGCCCTTATTTAAAAGAGCCACTCAGAAATAGGAATTACTGTGGGCACTAACCACAGCAAGTAGATTGGCCCTTAAAAGAGCCGTTTGGGTTGTTAGGACTTAATGTGGGCGCTACACCACAGCAGGTAGAGCATGCTGGATAGTGCAATACAACTTGCACTGTCCGACATCACTAAGGTCTATGCCATCAGAGTGAAGCAAGGCAGCCGGCTCCCTGCAGCCGATGGCATAGAGCACCTTTCATGGCTATGATGCGGCCATATTCGTATTACCTCAGCCACGCCACCATCCTGCTGTTTGTTACCACTAGGTCCACTATGAGTCCATAGCTTTCCAGTTCGCTTCTTGAACTGGGTTCCAGCCGAAATCAATCCATTTCCAGAGATAAAATCCTGAAGATGGATGGAATTTCGGTTAACACTATTGCTATAGACCCAGGGCGATGTAGGTGATTGATGCAGACTTGCATTAAAGTCTCCCAGGAATGTTAAGAATGCATGTTGATCCACTCCATCAGTAGCTGCTTGTAGATTGTGGTAGAAATTGTCCACCCTCTCTACAGTGGCAACACTAGTTGGAGAGTAGCACACAATCAGAACCACCTTAGGAAACTTCTTAGCCAGTCTTCCAGAACATGAGAAGTGTCAACGGATGATGCGGTTAGAGATTTGGTCTATTTTCTCCAATGATGCATGTGCAGTTGGATTAATCAATAGACCAATTAATTCCACCATTGCCACTATCATCTGCTGTGTTCGGTTGATTGGTGGATCCGTAGGTAGTATATGTGAAGGAGGGTGTAGGAATGGGTGTGACCGATGTGTCGGAAAAACTATTTTTGTTCCCACTGTTTATCTCCCTGTTATACAATTTTCAACACAGCCGGGAATACGACGCAGTTTTCCTTTTATAACCCATATTTTTATAGACGTAAACAAGTGTTTTGTGTCATAGCAACAACAGGTTGCACACTGCTACACTTTTTGAAAATACATTTTGACAATTTGGGAATTATAAATGTTGTCATATATAACGGTTGTCAAAAAACAGTATATCTCCTCCCACCCCCTTAATATGAATGGTTAGATTATATAATAAATAAATACTTACTGTACAGCTTGCAAATCTAAGTGTGGCTAAAATATTCTGTATCCGGTAGTCACACGTGTAGCTGTAGGCTGTATGTCAAGTATTTTCCTTGAGCGGAGTGTGATCGCTGTTGCCACACCGTGATTGTTCAAGGAAGTCAAAATAGGTAAGTAGTTGGGACTCTTGTTGTTCGGTACATGTCTACTATGATGGGATAGATGAGCTTTAAACACTCAGGTATTTTAAAGACCTCAGGGGGAACACCATCTACTCCACTGCCCCCCCCCCCCTCACAATCTGGCCTCCCTGATGACCCAGGGTTTTGGCCAGAAAGGAAATCAGTAAAGGGACTCACAAAATTGTTGGCAGCAGTCATCCCACTCCATACCACATCCCAAAAAAAATAGCAGGTGAATGGTCATCAATTATTGTCAAACTTTCACTAATAATTCGATTATGTTTGCATAAAAAACAGACATTAAGAAAATTTGGTTAGTATAATTATAAGTAGCTCAATGATGGTTCATTCACGTAAAATTCCTGAAGAGATTGATCACTTTAAAATTGCCATCCCTACCCAGCTGCAATACGCTGGACAACAAGGTAGATGAGATAAATGATATAAAATTGAGATAAATTATTATATAGAAACAAAATGTTCCAGAACTATATATGTGTATTTATTTAATAGAATAATTTAATTATCACAACTACATTTAAAAATAAATGTATATAATTGTGTTAATTCTAATCATACCACAAACAGCTTTCAAATAAAAAAACTATTTAGGTAGAAGAATAACTGCAAATGTAACTTGGGGCAATATAAATATCACATTAAAAATCCTGACACGACCAAATGTATCTCATTAAGATTTGTAAAAGAAAATTATAGGGATGAGAGGGTTTCCGAAAGAATTACTTTTCAGTAGCAGTAGAAACATGAATTAATATAATATAATAGTAATAATAATCATAAAATATGTAGTTAATTTCTTCAAACTTACTTCTAAATAAATTGAAGTGATAAAGTTTGTCCTTCTTTATGATGGATGTTGTTATATTGAACCTGGCAGGTTCTACCTGCTCCGTAGCTTCATCTATTACAGCAGACTGAGCCCATCCAGATATCACCCAACCACCGCGATATCTTTTCAGTTCGTTACGGATGTGATTCCGTGCCTCATCATTAGTGAAGGATTGATTGTGCCTGAGGCTATAAATAATTATTTATAAACTAAATAACTAAATAATTTGGTACTAGGATGTTGTCAAGGAACTGAAGGTGCGAATAAGCAGACTAATGGAAATAATCACGTTACTGTGGCAGGTTATTACAACCAAAACAATTAAATAAGTCAATATCAGGGGTTTCAGTTTATATGTATATTAATGACAAAAGATGAAACAAAGCTCTTAATAGCGTGGTAAAAGTCAGCACTTCTACAAAATACCCTATATTTCGGGCACAAAACTTACAGTGTAATAAAATGCGTTAACTAACATAACATAAGGCTTCATTATAGGTATCTGTACGCACTGATATGGGATTTGCGTCCAGTTTCTCACCCTCTACTTATCTCGACGAGATACTAAAATATATGCCCGAGACCAATCTGATTGTGTGTATATTTACTTTGGAGATAATGTTAATCTTTTTTGATATACATACCAAATCTGTTACTTGATGTACATCTTTAGGGAAGAATAACATCGGAAATTCAGTGTTCGAAAACATGTGTGTTATGTCAAAAAAATTATCTACAACCAACTTCCATTGTCAAGCCATTAGCTTTGGAATGAAACTAACCAATCATAGCCCGGTGTGTTGTCGGTGAATGAATTTTCAATGTTGGCTTCATCCAGGTATGATTCGACAATCGGGGCAATCTGCGATGGCTCAAGGGGCCACCACAATCACCCAGGAATTCGATAGCCGACACAAGGGACAACCTCGGGCAACTCGGTTGGCCAGCCAGGGCCAAAGTGCTCCTTCCGGCCAATTTTGGTGGGGCGTTTTTCAGTTCCACTCCATTTATCGTTGATCCACTGAGACAATGTACTTTTTGGAATCTTTGTCTCAGCCGCAAGATTTCGAATGACAGCTGGCTCAAGTCCATCCTTTTTGGACTTTTTGTAGCGCTCTACTGCTTCTTGAAGATCCTTCTTAGTATATGGTTGAGGAGGCTTCTTCTTCACATAAGAATAGTTCGCCATTATGTATAATCAGTATTGCCAATTGATTTATTAATATGTAAATTGTAGGCCTAACTAGAACAATAATTCAAGCTAAAAGCAGTGCAGAGTGGAGTCATAGGGGAGGCCTACCAGTATGCTTTTATAGTTAGTTATACTTATAGTTATATTATATTATTACCTTTTTGGAGATACCTCCAGGTTTTCTTCGGTTATTTTTTCTATCAATTTCCTTTAATCAAATAAATCACAGAAATTTTATAACATAACAGCATAACAATTAATACAAAATATGTTTGATATTATTCATAATAACAGGGAATAGCGAGATTTAAGTTGCGACTCTGAATAACTTGATATTATATTTCTGACTTTGTATTTTTCTATTTTAAAGCTTATTTATCTCCTACCTGCAGCTCAATTATGTTGGTAAAAGTATGGTATCATTATTGCATATAGATTGAATATACCATACTTTTAAGGATAGTGATCCAGGCAATATATTTTAATTTTTAGGCAGTGTCATTTTATTATATATATACTTTTTATCAATAGTTTAGTTATTGGTTGGCTGTGTACTTATGTGTTAGGCTGTGATTGAATGCTGTATCTGCTCGTCTTTATTTAGCTCACTTAAATGTTACCAAGAACACCTGATATTGATTCATGACAAACTGTATACAGATAAGCTAATCAGTGGGTAAAATGAATGCACCCTTGATTTTTATAGATTTTATTCATAGGGAGAGCATATTAAAACTAAAAATTAAAAAGTAGTATAACTAGTAGTAATAATAACCAATAGAATGAAGGGGGCTCATCAGAAGTTCTCAATCTTGAAGATGATATTATGGAGGTTCCACCTGAACCGGAACCATGCCTTGATCCACTTGGAGAACTTAAATCCTTCTTATCTTTTCATCATCGGTTTTGAAGGTAAAAAGAGATGTATATCAATGGGTTGACATTTATTTCCAATTTCAACCGAGTTGAAATTTAAAACTGTTTTTTAAATTTCAACTTTTAAGTTATAAAGTTTAAATAAATAATAATAAATACAAATTGTAAAATCTAATATATTTTTTTTATACTGTGTGTGTTTGCCCCAGCAACCTACCAGTTTTTCCATTGGTATCACTGCTTTACTTAGGGTTCCAATGTTCTGTGGGATAGGTGGTAACAGAGTTCATGGCGCGATTGTTTAGGTCATTGGTGCAATATAGATATGCTTTGGATAATCCTTTGTCCAGCTGATGAGGTGTCGAGAATACCGCGTACTGGGTCTCAGACACCGAAACGCAACCATATTTTTGATACAATTAATTATTTATTCCCGAGTTCTACCCCTTTACGGCGACAAAATGTCATATATTTTTCTATAGAATATAGGCTTAGCTTTTGTGCAGAACACTACTGGTATCATTTAGTGTATGGCAGTTAGGTCAGGGTTAGGGTGCGATACATACCTGTATGTTGAGCATGTTTCAATATATTTGTATATGTCGTTTTTGTTTGTATTATTTGTGTCGTTTTTTGATGGCCTTAGGCTTGTTAAACTACATTATTAACGTTACAATAAAACTGACAGACAGACGGACAAACAGACAGTGTAGATTTCGTTAAACGTGAAAATTGACATCAGAAATGAAATCACCGTCCAAGAAAACCCCATACCATACATACATCCATAAGACGATAAAGAAGTACGTCGAGAAAGGATGGGCTGTGGAGTTGCCGGTCGATGAACCGAACACGGACAGGACCTACTACCTGCCACTTCATGTGGCCTTAGACCCAAAGAAGGGTAAACTGCGGATGGTGGTTGACGCATCGGCTAAGACCAATGGCAAGAGCCTGAATGACTATCTGCTGGAGGGCCCCAATATCTTCAACTCGGGGATTGAGGTCTTGTTGAGATTTAGGAATGGGAGGCACGCCTTCACGTGCGACATAGAAGGCATGTTTAACCAAGTCCGTGTGACGGAGGAGGACAGCGACAGCCAGCGCTTCATATGGTACAATGGCGACGAGGAGCCATCGACAATACCGATGTATAAGATGGTGGTGCAGAACATGGGGGCCAAGTCGTCCTCATTCACGACGACTATGGCTGTAAGAGATACAGTAGAGGGGAAACCGAGACCAATATGTATCAATTATATTGTTACTCTAGTTGCTGATTTACTGGTCAGTTGATTCTCACACAGTTGCAGACCGGCATAGTTTTGACCGTCAATTGTATTACAATCTATATCGTCATTTCATATCGTAATTTATATAGACTATACTGTTGCTGTTAACTCAATTATATATCTGACTGTGCTATTATCACTGCAATTATTAATACGGAGAAACAAACTATTATTTTCCAACCGGCCTTCGGCCAAATATATTGGCCCAGCAGCCAAGTGACACGTACAACCTTACCCGTCGGGATCTCAGAGTCGATCCCATCATATCATATCGACTGTTGTCACGATCTAGTACTATCCCTACTGTTGCTCTAAATAATCGGACCATAACCCTATTACCACTGGGGGGCGGGGGGGGGGGGGGCGAATCGGCCCCTTCCTAGTTTTTAATTGCTGTATCTATATGCAACCACATTATGTACCAGCCAAATGTTTTACGAGAATTAGTCAAATTTAATGGCGCATCTTTTGCAAAAAACGGCATTGCAATTAGATTTCAACTTTTCGATATGGGTGCCACCTCAAAATTTGGTCCCCAGCAGAATTTTTTTTTGAAATTTTCGAATTTTACAAGGTCATTGTGAGTAAGTAATTCTTTATGTTGGGGCTTTTTTTGTTGATTCTGAATTGTATGGAGCACTCCACTACTCTATATAAGTATGTAAGGGAAGTGGTACGTCATTTTTGGTGCACTAAAATTAGGGCATGGCACATCAAAATTGCAATATTCGTTAATTACTCCTAAGTTTTGATTTCAACGCATTTTGATGGGTTTTCTGGCTCGCTTAATCGATTGAAAGTAATATAGAAGACTCAATTCTTAGTGGTACATCATTTTTGGTGCACCAAAATTAGGGCATGGCAAGTAGACTTACTTCAAAATTTGAAAATTACGATATTCAGAAAATACCACAAGTTTTTCATTTCAACCCATTTTTATAGGTTATCTGGACCGCTGAGTTGATTGAAAGTAATATTGAAGCTCCAAGTCTTAAGTGTTACGTCTTTATTGGTACACCACAATTAGGGCGTGGTAATTTTCAAAATTTGAATAAGTGCCACTCCCTAAATTTGGTGCACCAAAAATGCCGTACAACTAAGTCTTCAGGTTTCAATAATACTTTCAATTGATTCAGCAGTCCAGAAAACCTATAAAAACGCGTTGAAATCAAAAGATGGGGGTATTTTCGGAATATCGTGTTTTTCAAAATTTGAAGTGCCACGCCCACTTCATAGGTGCACGAAAAATTGCATCCAGTTCAATTTTAGGAAATGGAATATAATCACATTCGATTCAGCGTAGTGAAAAACCTACTAATGCTAGCCAACAATGCCACACTATCAGTTTTTAGAATATCAAAAAAATGTATATTTTGTCCTTCTATTTTTCATGAAATTTATCATACCCACCGTATGAAATTTTCATTTTTTTGGATTTGAAAATGTTCTTCGATAATCTTTTCACCTACAGCCTAAATTTTGTAGGATTTTATTGGATGATTACAAAAATACAGTGGGGGTGCCGAATCGACCCCCCCCCCCCCCGCCACTGCTGCTAATGGTCTAAACACCCCACGCAGTGGTAATACGCAGTGGTTAACCCCGACAAGTGGTTGGACCCCCACCTCCCTGTTTTTTTTGTTATAACATCCTGCAGGTATGCCTGATAACTGCGCTGGAGCGAAGCAGACGTCATGGTGGAGTAGAGAAGCTACTCAGTGAGCAGCTAAGGTATCGAGGCTACCGAGTACTGACAGCGCCGACTATCCATACATCTGAAGGGAAGCGTGCTCCTGACATAGTAGCATACAAGGGTGGCGAAATCAACATCTTGGATGTTCAGATATGTGGAGATGGTCTTGAGTTCACTAGGGTTGTCAAGTAACTTGAATTACTAAAATTATGCTTGATACCTTTATGAAATGAGTAAAAGCAATTATACTTGACACCTATATGAACTGAATTCGTATAATAATTCGTATAATTGTATTGTATTATATGTATGTGAAAATTACTGCACAATTATTTTAAGGTATAAACCTATAAATTTGAATTTAATTATAATTGAATATTTGCACAGTAAATTTAAGTAATTAAGTAAATGAAGGCCTACATGTAAGAAGAATGCTACTAAAACAGTGGCACAGTGGAATATGAGTAACATCAGTACAGTATGTGAGGTGTGAGGTGTTTCTTCTTTACTATTAAAGGTATTTGAATGGGTGATGCTCAGAGAGAGACAAGATTCAGTTCGATGAACTACAATTTGGCTTTCAGAAAGGATCCAGTACGACCAGCATTCATATATGTATATATATATATTAATTCAAAGTGCTACTGCACAGCCCGGCCAACTAAAGGAATATATATAATTGAAATGAGTTCGCCACTGAGGATAAACTTCTCGATAAAAAATGATGTTAATTTCCCAAATTTTCGAATATATTTGATATCCTTCATCAGGGTTAATAATAAACAAATAACTAAAAACAGATAACTAAAAACAGCCTACACCTACTCACTCAACCCAAATATAAATTCTCCAGTGAAAATACAGAATTACCAAAAAAACAAAAAAAAATGCAGAAATGTGTTGGGCCTATCAGGCTAAAATTACATAAATTACTACTCTGTCAAACAATCTTCCCTGTATTATATAATAGTTTAGCACCAAAGCAGCAAATTAACAATAATAACCAAAAATGTCGAATGTGATAGGCGTATACACTATAGTATATAAACCAGTTGTTCCGTGACTGACTGACATGCACCCTACTGTACTGCCCTACCAAGACTACCAGACCCTCTCCAGAAGTCTACCCGGCCTACCGCCTAATCTACAGCTGTTTGACTGCTGCACGATGTACCGGTACCTAGACCATAGTTTCAATTCATATTTACTGAACTGGGTGTAAGCAATATTGGAATATACCGTAATAATGTGTTTTGGTTTAGAATCTATTGTTATTTTCAGAACGTTATTTTCAGAACGGTGTATAAACAATATCGTACATACACATACGGGAATTCATATTTACTGAACTGAGTTACATACGGGAATTCATATTTGACTGAACTGGGTGTAAGCAATATTGGAATATACCGTAATAATGTGTTTTGGTTTAGAATCTATTGTTATTTGTAGAACGGTGTATAAACAATATCGTACATACAGTACATACGGGAATTCATATTTACTGAACTGAGTTACATACGGGAATTCATATTTACTGAACTGAGTTACATACGGGAATTCATATTTACTGAACTGGGTGTAAGCAATATTGGAATATACCGTAATAATGTGTTTTGGTTTAGAATCTATTGTTATTTTCAGAACGTTATTTTCAGAACGGTGTATAAACAATATCGTACATACACATACGGGAATTCATATTTACTGAACTGAGTTACATACGGGAATTCATATTTGACTGAACTGGGTGTAAGCAATATTGGAATATACCGTAATAATGTGTTTTGGTTTAGAATCTATTGTTATTTGTA
>JAUCBJ010001895.1:0-17501 GCA_032718475.1 Nemertoderma westbladi | reverse complement strand
ATATATATATATGGTTGTTTATGAGTGTATAACTGTATATATGGCAGTAAAAACATATAAATGAATATCAAACATAACAATTCCATAAATTATCATTGAATGAAGTATATATGTATACCGGTACCATAAAATAATAAAAATATATACCCGGTACCGGTACTACTGATCACATAACCATTGAGTAAGCAAGCATTTCAGTGATTGAGGCCGCAAATGTGTTAAATTAAGTTGGATCATTTTAAGTATGACTAAATTTAAACCATCCCAACATACCCTCATAGGTTTAAATTCAAATATAGTAAATAAAAAGACTTTAAATGTGCAGCGGTACTGTACGCTATTATATTATATATAATATAATATTATACAACTGTATATTAATGTTAATGTCGCTTCGTATACTCACGTAACAAAACTTATCACTAAAAAACAACCGTGTAAATGCCCTCGAGTGGAACCGCTGGGGAATTATCGCTTTCCCTTCCTTATCATTCAGGCCCGGAATGTGCGTATCCACTTTTATAACCCAGGCTGGCCCGGAATATTCGAAACATGGACATTCCGTTAAACCATAAAGTCCGCCACAAATTTCACCGCCACACACTTGTACTATATTTACCTGTAAATATGATTAAAATATGATAATGATTCATATATCGAAACTATTACCGGAACATTAGTAAGATTGGAATCGGTTTTCGATGTAGGGTCTATAAGGCTCCCCTTTCAATAGCTGCTACCCGAGGGTAGGGGTGGGCGCTACTCCTATCCCATGATTTGCTCCCAGTTATTTAACTGGGAGCAATTTTATTTAAATAATTAACAAGGGAACCTAAATATTCAACTTAACATTCATGTTTTCCCAGACACATGATACCGGTACCTGTGACTGCTAAATACTAAATAAAGTTTATTTACATATGATCGGGCTTTAAGATCAATTTTAAAAAATTAAATTTAAACTTACAACAGTGTGGTTTAACTTAGCCAATCGAATCTGAAAGCCGTTAACTTCCGGAAGATCTAATCCACGTATCGGTGATATTGGTATCTCGGTAGGTGCATCTCTATGAGTTGGAGGACAGGATGACCGTACTAGAGGGAGACCATGTAACTTCTTATCACCCATTGTACAGTGTTGTAGAGAAATAAACGAACCGACACCAACACGGGATTTGTATCCAAACCATTTATCGCTCTCACTGGCAGTTTTGTTAACATGAGCGATTGTTTCGCCCGTGTTGAGTTTTCTGAAATAAATAATGAAATAATTTTGAATAAATTAAATTTGAGTACTGCAAGACGTCATGTTTTAACAATATGAATGATTATTAGGGCTAGGCCAGTAGGTCCAATAAAGATAAATTATTACTGTATTACCGGTCAGCCGTTTGGTAAAAATTATATTATTTGTATATCAGATTATGGTAAAAAATGGCACTATATACAATATAAAAACATTTATATAGACCTACTCCTGTTTCCGTTACTACAGGCCGGTCCTACGAATTACCCCAAAATACCCCAAAAGACCCCAAAATAGTATAAAACTACCCCAAACTACCCCAAAATAGTTTATAATTACCCCAAAATACCCCAAAATAGTTTAGAATTACCCCAAAATACTTTTTTTGAGCCTTTGTTTTGGAAATTTAATTTACCCCAAAATATGGTAAAATGACGAATTACCCCAAAATAATGACGAATTACCCCAAAATAATTAAAAAATTTTTCTTCACTCTCGTTTATTGTTTTGGTTAAAAAAACTTGCCACTGTAACCTGCTCCTTTCCCTCGCTGTTAAAAAACATTGTTAGCTTATTTTGGGGTATTTTGGGGTAATTTTTTAGCCTTTTTGGGGTAATTTTTGACTATTTTGGGGTATTTTGGAGTATTTTGGGGTATTTTGGGGTGTTTTGGGGTATTTTGGGGTAATTCGTAGGACCCCTACAGGCTGACAGGAGTACAGGCTAGGCCTATGGAATATGGATAAACCGTAGTAATTTGTCATTTGTAACGGATAGGCCTATTCCGCAACTAAACTTTAAAATTAAACTAGCAGACCAGAACCAAATGTCATTCCGGTATTCTGTAGGTACCTACCGTATTCATGTATTTGGCAAAATTCGGTAGGGCCTATCGTACCGAATAATTCCGTCAATCACATCTGTCTGTCTGTAGGATTAGCGAAAATTCAAATTAGCTATGGTAGGCCTATTGGCTATTGCCAGATTGCTGACAACCTAACGCTAACATGTACCGCTACATTCCGACATTTCAGCATTGTACATTATTGCTGGATTACAGGAAACCGGTAGGCCTACGGCTACGGGTATACGTTAATATACCTACTATCACACTGTTTCGATAGGAGAAACCGTTATCTGGTTACCGGTACCGGTAGGCCTATGTCATTTGTGGTTTGACTTACAAAAGATAAACGGGAGTGTGATACCTTGCCTCGTAAGTTTGACTCTTTACAACATGTATCACGAAAGCGTCAACATTTGCTGAAGTTTCAGAACCGCGAATTTCTAAATTAGCAGTACCAGTACCAGTATTAGAGGTAGCCATATTATCAGGTCGGCGCGATTTTTGATTTGATGGCGTATGATTTATTTCAGTATTTACAACATAAAAGTAGAATTAAGAAAAAACTGTTATTAAATTTATAGGCCTACTCCTGTAGGCCTACTCAGTTTAAAATTTAACTTCACCCCGACAGCATTAGCTATCAACCGACTGGATCTTGATGTCTTGGTGCAACAGTCAGACAGTTGATAGGCCTACTACAAAGCCACGCCAGTAATATGGAAATTCAAAAATCGGGCTGAACACAGGCAGACAGGCAGACAGGGACAGGACCTAGCAACTACCGTACTGACCTAAGCAAAGGCATACCGGTCACCGGTAGCTGCACAGCGTATCATGCAGTCATGTAAGAGGCCTATTACTTGTAGGCCTATTGTTGTGATTACCACCAGAGCGGGCAGGCGGGACCGCCACGGGCTAGGCCTACCGGTACTTACTGACGTAGTCTGTTAGTGCTTTAATGCCTGAATGCTGTAGTCTGTACCGACTTTCCTGCTTTCAGGCAGTCAGGTCCTGCATAGCAGAGTGGAACTCCCAAGTACTACAGTCATTCGCAATGATGGCGCTATTTGGAAATTCGTAAAACGAGATGATGGCCACTGGGTGAGGGACAGTACCTGGCAGCAACAGGGAAACGAGTAGAAGGGGAAGCCACCAATAAACCCTTGTTAAACTGTGTATTGCTAAACAGCCGGTCGCTGAAAAACAAACTTACGGAATTTGGGTATTTATTAGATAGCGCCGAGTACGACATCATTGGTGTAACTGAATCTTGGCTGAATGATACTGTATGTAATAGTATGATTAACGGTTCACGCCACAATTACCAAGTTTTTAGAAATGATCGAGACACAAACGGCGGAGGGGTAGTAATTCTGGTTAAAGATTTTATTAAATGTGTTAGGGTTCCATTACCGCCACCATTTTTGGACTGCGAAGTAGTGGCAATTGACTTGATTGGTAGGAGTCCATCGCGCTTAATCTGTGTTTATCGTACAACTAACAATGTTCTAGCTTGGACAAATTCAAATTCAGTAATTTATAATAATAAACTGTGCTCTTGTATTTCAGAGTTATGCAATGTTGAACAACCGGCTGTTGTCATTGGTGACTTTAATCTACCAGACATTAATTGGCATAACAATACTTTTCCGAATACAGATTTTTATGATTTATACTCAAACTTATTTTTAGAATCGGGATTAACTCAATTTGTCACCGAACCTACTCGGGGTAATCCTGATAATATTTTAGATTTGGTATTTTCCACAGACGATTTATTTATTAGTACTGTCAATGTAATTGAACCGTTTTCTAGCAGTGACCACAATATGGTATATTTTAATTTATGCAGTAGTAACCAACATGAGAGTGCTCATAATATAGGTTTCTATGATTTTAAAAATGGCAATTACGAGCAATTTTCAACTTACATGCAATCAATTGATTGGGAGGATAAATTTTATAATTGTAAAAATGTAGATGATTATTGGTATAGTTTCTCATCCGCCTTAAAGTCTGGGATACAGCAGTTTGTTCCTTTTAAACGCATTACTGGCAATAGAAAGGCGCATCCTGAACATATTAGGAAACTACAGCAAAAAAAGAAACTTCTTTGGCGGCGGAGACACACCCCGCTAGGTTTCACTGAATACAACAGGTGCACAAAAGAAGTATCCCGGGCTATTTTGCGAAATGCTTGCATACGTGAAAACCATATTCTTTCATCAAATAACCCTGAGGCCATTTTTAAATATGTGAATTCAAAGCGTAATAATAAATCAGGTATTGCCCCACTTAAATTTAATGGTGCTACAGTAGTTGATGATATTACAAAGGCGCAGATATTTTCGAAAGTGCTTTCCGAGAACTATGTTAATGATAATGGGGAAGTGCCGGTTTTTGAACGAAGAGTCCCTTCAAATGTGTCGAAGTCAGAAATAAATTTCAGTGTAGATAAGGTATTTGCGTCGCTGAGAGGTCTTACCCCTAAACGTAGCAACACTCCGGATAATTTTCCTAGCATTATATTTTATAAATTAGCTCGTCAATTGGCACTTCCTTTATCTATTATTTTTCAAGTCTCGTTTATAACACACGCTCTGCCTTCTATTTGGTTAACTGCTAACATTATTCCGATTTTTAAGAAAGGCAATGCCTCAGACCCGTACAACTACCGCCCGGTTTCATTAACTTGTGTAGCATGTAAGATAATGGAATCCTGTATAAAAACTGAACTAATTGATTACCTTTTTGCCCATAAGTTAATTACTACACATCAGCATGGTTTTTTAAAGCGCCGATCTACTGGTACTCAGTTATTGGAATGCATTAACGATTGGGTCAATTTAGCTGAAAAGAAATGTTCTATTGACATTTTGTACATAGACTTCTCTAAGGCTTTTGATCGAGTAGTGCATAGTAAGTTATTGTGTAAACTTGCCGGATACGGCATATGTGGTAACCTTCTGGCTTGGATTGCAGCTTTTCTATCAAATCGGAGCCAACAAGTGCTAGTAGGTAATGAATTTTCCGTTTCCCGGAGTGTCCAATCAGGTACTCCGCAAGGAAGTGTTATCGGCCCCATTTTATTCGTGATTTTTATAAACGACTTACCTGATTTAATTGGAATTAATGGTGTGTGCTGTAAATTATACGCTGATGATGTAAAGATTTATGCACCGTCTTCTAATTATATTAATTTATGTGATTCTTTGGGTGCTTTGTCGTCCTGGTCTAATACATGGCAACTTAACGTAGCTAGTCATAAGTGTCAAGTGCTTTACTTAGGACTAAATAACCCTGAAAACCCTTACTTTTTAAGTGGTTTAAAATTGGAATGCATGGATGGCAAGGATCTAGGAATGATTATGTGCCCTGACTTGAAATTTAATGTGTACTGTAGGGAGCAAGCCGCCAAAGCAAATAAAATAACCAATATGATATTTCGGTGCTTCCGTACTGCAAATCGATCTGCCCTTATTACGGCTTACAAAGCATATATTCGTCCTTTAGTGGAATATTGTACTTACATTTGGTCTCCTCATCATAAATGTACAATTGATTTGGTCGAACGTGTCCAAAAGTACTTCACCCGCAGATTGTTTGCCCGTTGCAAACTACCATATATGACCTACGTAGATCGACTGCAGTTTCTTAAGTTAAAACCATTGGAAGTTAGGCGCATAATTTTTGATTTAAAGATGGTGTATAAAATTGAGAGAAATTTAGTTGATTTGTGTTTTGATGAATATTTTTCTTATACAGGTAGACCTGGGCTTAGGGGTCATTCTCACAAATTACTTGTTTCCCATTCACGTCTTTTAATCTCAAAATACTTTTTTTCTAATAGGGTGGTGCCTGTATGGAACTCATTACCTCAATCTCTAGTAGATTCGCCAACCCCAAATATTTTTTCAGTTCGATTAATGGATATTGATTTTCAAGATTTTTGTCACTTTGACCGATAATTTCAATTTTCGGGCCCCCGTAAGTGCTATATTGCCTGGGTGGTCTTCTCCTCTTTCCAAATTATTTGTCTTTATTTTATGCAAGTATACAGTACGTTTTTTTTTTCTGTGTAATTTATGTATTGTTGTTTTTGTATACAGGGCGAAGTACATTACATATACTGTACGAATTATGCACATTGCATAGGAGTTTGAATTCAATGTGCTCCTTATTTTATGGCCGACTTTTACCAGGGTTAATCCGTGCGTATTTTAAATTTTTCTTTTTAATTAATATTGAAAATATTTTGTTTTACTTTAATTTTAACGAAATTAAGTGTAATTATTAAGTACCGATAATTTGTTCTGTGTCTCTAATCTCTACAGTACTTCACAGCAGTAACATGCTAATGCATTATTAGTTCATTACTTCCTAAATACTGTATATTTAATTGTGCCTTTTAAAATGAATGTTTATGTGAATTATTTAAAAAGAGTGTATTAAACTAAACTAAGTCAGACAGTGTAGAGTACTTCCAAACAAAAATACTGCAGTACATCAATAGGCCTAGCCTACATACTGACGTCGCAGAACAGTAACAGGCAACAGTGCATCAGGGATGTGGTATATCAAAATACTGAAATAGGGGGTAAATCTTTTCGACCTGTGTAGCTACGCGTAGTTCGACACCTTGGGTCATCAAATCACTAGTTTCATAGTTTTAACATTAACTAAGTGTAGATGAAAGCGTAGTGGTACCTACTGTATTAGTGGGACAGATCAGGATGAGTGGGTGAGTTGTGGGAAAGGTCGAAGTAAGTGGATGAGTAATGGGCCAGGTCGAGGTGAGTGGGTAAATAGTGAGACGTTATTGACTGGTCGTGAGTGAAACAGACAACGTAATTTAATAATCGGGATTCATACTAAGTGTTTTATTGACTGGTCGTGAGTAAAACTGAGTACGTAATTAAATGGTCGTGACTAAGTGTGTAATAGACTGGTCGTGAATGAAACTGAGTACGGAATTAAATAGTCGGTGCGGTGCGGGGCGGGGCGGGGAGGGGCGGTTTTTTCAGTTTTTTAACATAAAAAATGTAAATCTAAATGCAGTGTGTAGTTATTGACATATTATAAACACTATAAACCGGGATTGAGCGCGAGCGAAGCGAGCGGAAAATTTTTTCAGTTTTTTAACATAAAAAACAATATATATTAATATTTTTTAACATAAAAAATGTAAATCTAAATGCAGTATGTAGTTATGGACATATTGTAAACACTATAAATGGGGATTGAGCGCAAGCGAAGCGAGCGAAAAATTTTTTCAGTTTTTTAACATAAAAAATGTAAATCTAAATGCAGTATGTAGTTATTGACATATTATAAACACTTTAAACGGGGATTGAGCGCGAGCGAAGCGAGCGGAAAATTTTTTCAGTTTTTTAACATAAAAAACAATATATATTAATATTTTTTAACATAAAAAATGTAAATGTAAATGCAGTATGTAGTTATTGACATATTCTAAACACTATAAACGGGGACTGAGCGCGAGCGAAGCGAGCGGAAAATTTTTTCAGTTTTTTAACATAAAAAACAATATATATTAATATTTTTTAACATAAAAAATGTTAATCTAAATGCAGTATGTAGTTATGGACATATTGTAAACACTATAAATGGGGATTGAGCGCATGCGAAGCGAGCGAAAAATTTTTTCAGTTTTTTAACATAAAAAATGTAAATCTAAATGCAGTATGTAGTTATTGACATATTATAAACACTATAAACGGGGACTGAGCGCGAGAGAAGCGAGCGGAAAATTTTTTCAGTTTTTTAACATAAAAAACCATATATATTAATATTTTTTAACATAAAAAATGTAAATCTAAATGCAGTATGTAGTTATGGACATATTGTAAACACTATAAATGGGGATTGAGCGCAAGCGAAGCGAGCGAAAAATTTTTTCAGTTTTTTAACATAAAAATGTAAATCTAAAAGCAGTATGTAGTTATTAACATATTATAAATACTGTAAACGGGGATTGAGCGCGAGCGAAGCGAGCGGAAAATTTTTTCAGTTTTTTAACATAAAAATTGTAAATCTAAATGCAGTATGTAGTTATTGAAATATTATAAACACTATAAACGGGGATTGAGCGGGAGCGAAGCGAGCGGAAAATTTTTTCAGTTTTTTAACATAAAAAACAATATATATTAATATTTTTTAACATAAAAAATGTAAATCTAAATGCAGTATGTAGTTATGGACATATTGTAAAAACTATAAATGGGGATTGAGCGCGAGCGAAGCGAGAGGAAATTTTTTTCCGTCTTTTAACATAAAAATGTAAATCTAAGAGCAGTATGTAGTTATTGACATATTATAAAGACTATAAACGGGGATTGAGCGCGAGCGAAGCGAGCGGAAAATTTTTTAAGTATTTTAACATAAAAAATGTAAATCTAAATGCAGTATGTAGTTATTGACATATTATAAACACTATAAATGGGGATTGAGCGCGAGCGAAGCGAGCGGAAAATTTTTTAAGTTTTTTAACATAAAAAATGTAAATCTAAATGCAGTATGTAGTTATTGACATATTCTAAACACTATAAATGGGGATTGAGCGCGAGCGAAGCGAGCGGAAAATTTTTTAAGTTTTTTAACATAAAAAATGTAAATCTAAATGCAGTATGTAGTTATTGACATATTATAAACACTATAAACGGGGATTGAGCGCGAGCGAAGCGAGCGGAAAATTTTTTCAGTTTTTTAACATAAAAAACAATATATATTAATATTTTTTAACATAAAAAATGTAAATGTAAATGCAGTATGTAGTTATTGACATATTGTAAAAACTATAAATGGGGATTGAGCGCGAGCGAAGCGAGAGGAAATATTTTTCAGTTTTTTAACGTAAAAATGTAAATCTAAAAGCAGTATGTAGTTATTGACATATTATAAACACTATAAACGGGGATTGAGCGCGAGCGAAGCGAGCGGAAAATTTTTTAAGTTTTTTAACATAAAAAATGTAAATCTAAATGCAGTATGTAGTTATTGACATATTATAAACACTATAAACGGGGATTGAGCGCGAGCGAAGCGAGCGGAAAATTTTTTCAGTTTTTTAACATAAAAAACAATATATATTAATATTTTTTAACATAAAAAATGTAAATGTAAATGCAGTATGTAGTTATTGACATATTCTAAACACTATAAACGGGGACTGAGCGCGAGCGAAGCGAGCGGAAAATTTTTTCAGTTTTTTAACATAAAAAACAATATATATTAATATTTTTTAACATAAAAAATGTTAATCTAAATGCAGTATGTAGTTATGGACATATTGTAAACACTATAAATGGGGATTGAGCGCATGCGAAGCGAGCGAAAAATTTTTTCAGTTTTTTAACATAAAAAATGTAAATCTAAATGCAGTATGTAGTTATTGACATATTATAAACACTATAAACGGGGACTGAGCGCGAGAGAAGCGAGCGGAAAATTTTTTCAGTTTTTTAACATAAAAAACCATATATATTAATATTTTTTAACATAAAAAATGTAAATCTAAATGCAGTATGTAGTTATGGACATATTGTAAACACTATAAATGGGGATTGAGCGCAAGCGAAGCGAGCGAAAAATTTTTTCAGTTTTTTAACATAAAAATGTAAATCTAAAAGCAGTATGTAGTTATTAACATATTATAAATACTGTAAACGGGGATTGAGCGCGAGCGAAGCGAGCGGAAAATTTTTTCAGTTTTTTAACATAAAAATTGTAAATCTAAATGCAGTATGTAGTTATTGAAATATTATAAACACTATAAACGGGGATTGAGCGGGAGCGAAGCGAGCGGAAAATTTTTTCAGTTTTTTAACTTAAAAAACAATATATATTAATATTTTTTAACATAAAAAATGTAAATCTAAATGCAGTATGTAGTTATGGACATATTGTAAAAACTATAAATGGGGATTGAGCGCGAGCGAAGCGAGAGGAAATTTTTTTCCGTCTTTTAACATAAAAATGTAAATCTAAGAGCAGTATGTAGTTATTGACATATTATAAAGACTATAAACGGGGATTGAGCGCGAGCGAAGCGAGCGGAAAATTTTTTAAGTATTTTAACATAAAAAATGTAAATCTAAATGCAGTATGTAGTTATTGACATATTATAAACACTATAAATGGGGATTGAGCGCGAGCGAAGCGAGCGGAAAATTTTTTAAGTTTTTTAACATAAAAAATGTAAATCTAAATGCAGTATGTAGTTATTGACATATTCTAAACACTATAAATGGGGATTGAGCGCGAGCGAAGCGAGCGGAAAATTTTTTAAGTTTTTTAACATAAAAAACAATATATATTAATATTTTTTAACATAAAAAATGTAAATGTAAATGCAGTATGTAGTTATTGACATATTCTAAACACTATAAACGGGGACTGAGCGCGAGCGAAGCGAGCGGAAAATTTTTTCAGTTTTTTAACATAAAAAACAATATATATTAATATTTTTTAACATAAAAAATGTAAATCTAAATGCAGTATGTAGTTATGGACATATTGTAAACACTATAAATGGGGATTGAGCGCAAGCGAAGCGAGCGAAAAAAATTGCGTGAGCGTAGCGAGCGTAATTTTTTTTGACTTTATAAACAATAAAAACGTTAATCGAAATAGATTATGTAGTGGTACAGATGATGGGGCGTCGGTCGCTCCGCTCCCTCCGCAAAACTGTAAAAGGTTTGTAAATAGTATAATTAAGAATATTACACAACCTTCTAATACAATACACTAATATAGGTTAAAGTTAAATTCAAATGCATAACTAATAAACCTATCTAATATCAATACTTGTAAAAATTTTACTTTTTAAAAATTTTTTTTTTTTAATTCACTTTAGTGACTCGAATTTCATCTCCTTGTATGTAATTAATGATTCTAAGCACTTTTCATCTGGAAACTTTTTCACCAAAGTCAATTCTTCTTGGTGAAAATTGAGTTTTAAAATTTTCCGTTTTCGACGACGGCACTTTTCGATCGACGCGAGGTACATTTGAAATATTTTCATATCTCTGGAACCGCTGGGTCTTTTTCAAAAATTTAAAAACTGGCGTGTAGCCCGTCGCAAATAATGACGATCCGAATGTATAATTGAAATAAAATAACCACAGCTAGGCCTAGGTACCGGTACAAACACCCGTTTAGGCATACCAATGTTCCGAAGGCTATATCTCGAAAAATATCGACGGTATGAAAAATCCGAATACATGGTTCGAAGCGTATCGAAGAGGCGAATATTATTGCCGTTGAAAGTTTTCGAATATCTCTTATAGTTCTCGACTTATTCATCAATGATCTTTGGAGATCAGGTTTTTTTTTGGTAAAGTCTGATTTCCGGAGCAGCTGTCATCCGCATCTTGAAACGCGATACATTGTTGGAAGCGCGCCACCTTTCTAAACATTCATTATTATTTAAAAAAATTTATCGACCGAGTCTTCATAGAGCGATCTTCAAAGATCATACGTCATACTTAGGATCTTCATATCTCCGGTACCGGTAGGCCAATCGAGTTGGAATTTCTTTTAATCACCTCGAAACAGTCCAGTAAACAATTTCTATTAAGAAAATTAAGCTCCAAATGTCTTAGAAAAAATTTTATTTTTACGATCTTTTCGAAGATCATGATCTTGATGAAAAATTAATTTTGACGTTTTGAAATTTTGGCTACCCCCCCTAAATCGGGGATGAGAAACACTTTTGACTTTGACCACTTTCCGATTGGAGCACTCCTTCTCTGTCCGATTCGCGGTCAAACACGATCTTTACGATCTTTTACTGATCGCGGACGAAATATTTGTCGGCGTATAACCAAAAAGACTTTTCCTAGGGTTTGGACCTTGCTCTTTCGAACTGCGTTGGTCCCATGTTCGTAGGTTACGCGGTTCTCTCTAACTTTTTTTTTTAAAATTGCTACCCTAAAAATGGGTCAAAAACGGGTCAAAATCGACCCAGCGGGTTAACGGTCCACCGGATCGGTCCCAAAAAAAAGTTGTGGCTTAGTTGGCCCATTCTGGGGGGGGTCTAGGAACATTTCATTGGTGGTTTTCGCCTACTTTCCGAGATAAGCCCCAGGGACGAAAAAAAGGCTACCCCTAAAGCGCGATAAACGCCTAACAAATGGTTCGAGGAACAACTCGAAGGTGGGGGGGCGGGGGGATATAAGACGATCGTAGATCAACAATCCTTTTCGATTGGGCCCAGAACATCCAGGGAAAAAACTAGGGGCACTCTTTATAGCCGAGTGGGGCACTTGTAGTCACAGACGTATGGCGTACAGCAGTAGGACCCCACCAGGGGGTATACTACCAGAGGGTCGTATAGTAAAGTGTTAGTAAAACAGGGAGTCCAACAGCAGGCTGAGGAGGATAGGTTGGGGGGAATATTATGACACCCCTGCCATTGCTGGCGAGAATAGATTTCTTATTGTGAAATTCTGTAAGCCCATCACATTGTATACTTTTTGTCAAAGGTTTAATGTTGTAAATATATGCAACTATGTTACAAACACTCACCCAAGTAGTTGTATATGTGACTTGAATATTATTAACAATTTATTTTTTGCGAAAAGTATTATGAGTTGTAAGGATGGAAAATATTTATATGACGCTGTTGTAAATTATCGCAAGCTTCGATTTACATGTAGTTAATAATATTGTAGGTAAAATGCGCGCGGGGGGGGGGGGGGGCGGCGCGAGCGAAGCGAGCGAAAAATTTTTGTACTTTTTTTTTGACGTAAATTGTAAAATTCTAGAACCACCGAACCTACCAACCCATTCATATAATCCCCCCCCATCCCCCCCAAGGGGGGGCAGTAACCCAGGGGTTTTAGTTTTGGGGGCTCCGGTCGCTCCGCTCCCTCCGCCAACTGACTGTATATTAGATTAAGCCTCGTTCCTGGTCCAAACTAAATTTTAACCAAAAAAAATTTTAAAATTCATTTTAGTGACTCGAATTTCATCCCCTTGTAGGTAATTTATGATTCTGAGCACTTTTCGTCTGGAGACTTTTTCATCAAAATCAATTCTTCATGGTGAAAATTGAGATTTAAAATTTTTCGTTTTCGACGATGGCACTTTTCGATCGACGCGAGGTACATTTGAAAAATTTTCATATCTCTGCAACCGCTGGGTCTTTTTCAGAAATTTAAAAACTGGCGTGTAGCCCGTCGCGAATCATTAAGATTTCAATGTTTAAATCGCTCAAATCGTGTACAGCTAGGCCTAGGTACCGGTACAAAGACCCGTTTTGGCATACCCACGTTTCGAAGGCTATATCTCGAAAAATATCGACGCTACGAAAAATCCAAATACATGGTTGGAAGCGCATTGAAGAGGCGAATATTATTGCCGTTGAAAGTTTTTTCATAGCCCTTACGGTTCTCGACTTATTCGGCAATGATCTTTGAAGATCTGGTTTTTTTTTGGTAAAGTCTGATTTCCGGAGCAGCTGTCATCCGCAACGTGGAACGCGATGCGTGGTTGGGTGCGCGCGACCTTTCTAAACATTCATTTAATTTAAAAAAAATTACTGACCGAGTCATCGTAGGGTGATCTTTAAAGATCATACGTCAGACTTTGGATCTTTATATCTCCGGTACGGGTAGGCCTATCGAGTTGAAATTTCTTTTAATCAACTCGAAACAGTCCAGTCAACAATTTCTATTAAGAAAATTAAGTCCCAAATAGCTTTAAAGTTAAAGATCATTTACGATCTTTTCGACGATCGCGATCATGGTCAGGAATTAATTTTGAGAAATTGGGCTTCCGGCTACCCCACACAATTCGGGGACGAGAAAGACGATGGGCTAGACCATTTTCAGATGTGGAAACTCCTTCTCTGTCCGATTCGCGATCAAACACGATCTTCATGATCTTTTACTGATCACGACCAGAGTTTTTACCGTAACATACTCAACTATTACTTTTGGGGGGTTTGGACCTTGCTCTTTCCAACTGCGTTGGTCCCACGATCGTACCTATCGCGGTTCTCTCAAACAAATGCTTTAAAGATTGCTACCCCGAAAAATGGGTAAAAACGGGTCAAAATGGACCCAGCGGGTTACCCGTCGCCCGGATCGGTCCACAAAAGACGTTTTGGACTATTGAGCCGATTCTGGGGGGGGGTCTAGGAACATCTTATTGGTGGTTCTCGCTTACCTTCTGAGTTAATGAACTGCCCTTCGCGTTTTGTATCCCTAAAGAGCTAACGCAAGACTAGGGTGGCCGTCTTCGACTTTGTCTTCGTCTTTGTGGCCGTTTTAGATTTAATAGTGCTGCGCACCTGCGAACACTCCGTTTTTGGGGCCAATACATCCAGGGAAAAAACTAGGGGCACTCTTTATAGCCGAGTGGGGCACTTGTAAGTCACAGACGTATGGCGTCGTGCAGTAGGACCCCACCAGGGGGTATACTACCAGAGGGTCGTATAGTAAAGTGTTGATAAAACAGGGAGTCCAACAGCAGGCTGAGGAGGAGGACAGGTTGGGGGGCATATTATGACACCCCCGCCATTGCTGGCGAAAATAGATTTCTTCTTGTGAAATTCTGTAAGCCCATCACATTGTATACTTTTTGTCAAAGGTTTAATGTTGTAAATATATGCAACTATGTAACAAACACTCACCCAAGTAGTTGTATATGTGACTTTAATATTATTAACAATTTATTTTTTGCGAAAAGTATTATGAGTTGTAAGAATGGAAAATATTGATATGACGCTGTAGGAAATTATCGTAAGCTTAAATGAACATGTAGTTAATAATATTGTAGGTAAAATCCGCGCGGGGGGGGGGGGGGGGGGGGGCGCGAGCGAAGCGAGCGAAAAATTTTTTACTTTTTTTTAAACGTAAATTGTAAAATTCTAGAACCACCGAACCTACCAACCCATTTATATAATCCCCCCCCATCCCCCCCAAGGGGGGGCAGTAACCCAGGGGTTTTAGTTTTGGGGGCTCCGGTCGCTCCGCTCCCTCCGCCAACTGACTGTATATTAGATTAAGCCTCGTTTCTGGTCCAAACTAAATTTTAACCAAAAAAAATTTTAAAATTCATTTTAGTGACTCGAATTTCATCCCCTTGTAGGTAATTAATGATTCTGAGCACTTTTCGTCTGGAGACTTTTTCATCAAAATCAATTCTTCATGGTGAAAATTGAGATTTAAAATTTTTCGTTTTCGACGATGGCACTTTTCGATCGACGCGAGGTACATTTGAAAAATTTTCATATCTCTGCAACCGCTGGGTCTTTTTCAGAAATTTAAAAACTGGCGTGTAGCCCGTCGCGAATCATTAAGATTCCACTGTTTAAATCACTCCAATCGTGTACAGCTAGGCCTAGGTACCGGTACAAAGACCCGTTTTGGCATACCCACGTTTCGAAGGCTATATCTCGAAAAATATCGACGCTACGAAAAATCCAAATACATGGTTGGAAGCGCATTGAAGAGGCGAATATTATTGCCGTTGAAAGTTTTTTCATAGCCCCTACGGTTCTCGACTTATTCGGCAATGATCTTTGAAGATCCGGTTTTTTTTTGGTAAAGTCTGATTTCCGGAGCAGCTGTCATCCGCAACGTGGAACGCGATGCATGGTTGGGTGCGCGCGACCTTTCTAAACATTCATTTAATTTAAAAAAAATTACCGACCGAGTCATCATAGGGTGATCTTTAAAGATCATACGTCAGACTTTGGATCTTTGTATCTCCGGTACGGGTAGGCCTATCGAGTTGAAATTTCTTTTAATCAACTCGCAACAGTCCAGTCAACAATTTCTATTAAGAAAATTAAGTCCCAAATAGCTTTAAAGTTAAAGATCATTTACGATCTTTTCGACGATCGCGATCATGGTCAAGAATTAATTTTGAGAAATTGGGCTTCCGGCTACCCCCCACAATTCGGGGACGAGAAAGACGATGGGCTAGACCATTTTCAGATGTGGAAACTCCTTCTCTGTCCGATTCGCGATCAAACACGATCTTCATGATCTTTTACTGATCGCGGACAAAATATTTGTCGGCGTATACTACAAAAGGTAGTTTTGGGGGGTTTGGACCTTGCTCTTTCGAACTGCGTTGGCCCCTTATTGGGGGGAGATCGTAGTTCCTGAGAACAAACACTTTTAAAATTTCTACTCCGAAAAATGGGTAAAAACGGGTCAAAATGGACCCAGCGGGTTACCCGTCGGCCGGATCGGTCCAAAAAAATGTCTTTCGGACTTTTCAGTCGATTCTGGGGGGGGGTCTAGGAACATCTTATTGGTGGTTCTAGCTTACTTTCCGACGATAAGCTTCTCCTCCGCAAAAATGGTATCCCTAAAGAGCTAACGCAAGACTAGGGTGGCCGTCTTCGACTTTGTCTTCGTCTTTGTGGCCGTTTTAGATTTAATATTGCTGCGCATACGCGAACACTTCGTTTTGGGGCCAGAACATCCAGAGTGAAACCGGGACTCAGGGCACTCTCTGTAGCCGAGTGGGGCACTTGTAGTCACAGACGTATGGCGTACAGCAGTAGGACCCCACCAGGGGGTATACTACCAGAGGATATTATAGCAAGTGTTGATAAAACAGGGAGTCCAACAGCAGGCTGATGAGGACAGGTTGGGGGGCATATTATGACACCCCCGCCATTGCTGGCGAGAATACAACCATTGCTGGCGAGAATAGATTTCTTATTGTGAATTTCTGTAAGCCCATCACATTGTATACTTTTTGTCAAAGGTTTAATGTTGTAAATATATGCAACTATGTTACAAACACTCACCCAAGTAGTTGTATATGTGACTTGAATATTATTAACAATTTATTTTTTGCGAAAAGTATTATGAGTTGTAAGGGTGGAAAATATTGATATGACGCTGTTGGAAATTATCGTAAGCTTCGATTTACATGTAGTTAATAAAAGTGTAGGTAAAATCCGCGGGGGGGGGGGGGGGGGGGGGGGGGCGCGAGCGAAGCGAGCGAAAAATTTTTTTACTTTTTTTTTTACGTAAATTGTAAAATTCTAGAACCACCGAACCTACCAACCCATTTATATAGTCCCCCCCCCCATCCCCCCCAAGGGGGGGGCAGTAACCCAGGGGTTTTAGTTTTGGGGGCTCCGGTCGCTCCGCTCCCTCCGCCAACTGACTGTATATTTAGATTAAACCTCGTTCCTGGTCCAAACTAAATTTTAACCAAAAAAAAATTTAAAATTCATTTTAGTGACTCGAATTTCATCCCCTTGCAGGTAATTAATGATTCTGAGCACTTTTCGTCTGGAGACTTTTTCATCAAAATCAATTCTTCATGGTGAAAATTGAGATTTAAAATTTTTCGTTTTCGACGATGGCACTTTTCGATCGACGCGAGGTACATTTGAAAAATTTTCATATCTCT
>JAUCBJ010001893.1:0-40806 GCA_032718475.1 Nemertoderma westbladi | reverse complement strand
GATCTTCACTGATTTTAGTTATATATAAAAGGAACACGGACTGACTCATGTAGGGTCTATCAAATAACATTAGATTCACTTCAAACCACTTTAACATAAGTCACAATCGTTATATGTAACCTTTCTCTCTTACCTTCGGTATATCAAGAATATTGGGTTTCGGGGTTATTTATCGTTATTCCAAATATAATAATTCATCAACCATATTATGAAGAACTGACAGTAAATAGCAGTATAACAATATAAAAGTATGCACAGTGATTCAGTGTGCGTTAAGTTCATTAGTTTGTTTAAGTGTTGTGATAACGGATATATGCCCTTTATAATTAAGCCTACTAGTGTTAGACTAAAACAGAAAAGCACAAAATATTTACAAGCCGTTCTCTCCTGGCTCAGGAAAGAAAGACCAACAACACTGAAAACTGATAAGAATAACCTTATTTACAAAGGCTTCCACCCAACACAGAGAAAGAGCATACAGATAGGAAAATTCAGTTCAGTAGATCTGTGATAGGTCGAAATCAAAATCAACTCAAATCCTATTGGCAGATACTTTCCCAAGCTGGTTGGACAATCAAACGTAGCCCAGATCCCTTCGCACAGCGAATCAGCCAATCAGCCGGTAGCTTGCGCTATTCGAGTTATAGATCCCTTTTTAGAGTATTCCAGCGCCTGGGGGGGAACTGGTTAGCAAGGCAAACGAATCAGTTATCCCACAAAAGCTTTTACACCGCTCCCAGAAAATGGGATTTAAGTCTATAAAATATACAAAATCACAATTTCTAATATACATAAATACTCTAAACAGTTAGTCTTTCTTGCGCGGACGGCGTTTACGCAGTTTTTTAAAGCTAGCAAGAGTCCTTTTCTCTTTGGGGCGAGCCACTTTACGAGGAGGGCTGTAGCTCCTAGGCGAAGGGTGCAATATAATTGCATCAGAAGGTGCAGGGTTACGGTCGGGGTCTCCGTCCGTTTCGATATGCTTCTCCTCGAGCTGATTTTCCTCCGCTCGTCAGCTGGGAGACGTTCGTCCAAAAACTCTCGCAGAGAATGGGGTTTTCTAAGCTGCGATATCTTCTTAGAGATTCTGAGATTTCCCAATCGAACTGAGATAAGGACAATTCGTTTATCGCTTGGACTTGCTGTTACAACTTACGTTTATCTGAACAAACGTAGGTTTCCTTTCTGATCTTTATAGAATAGCGTTTAACTCGTTTGGTACAACGTTCTCCGCCACTCTGGTGACAGGTTATATCGTGTCAAGCCGGGACGATGGTAAGGGTTAAACGGCGATATTAAATGTCCGCGTCCCAATCCGGCTAGGTAGGATGGGCTAATATCTAAGAAACCCACAACTGGGGTGCCACCGACTAATCGTTCAGGTAACACTAGATCTTTGAGCAGTGAGTACAGCTCGGGAGGATCCGTCATACTAATAGGATCAAGAGTCTGAGGTCTCACTAGGGAATGAGGAGCTCTGATCGAGTATTCCGAAACTCTGATCATTGGTTTATTTAAGGATCGTCTGAGTCGAACGAGCGTAGGTGATACATTGAACAAGTTTCGCTCGAAACTCCCGTAAATATAGCGAGTAAAACCGTGTTTAAAGCAACGTCTCCGCGGATGTTTATGTCTTTCTGTTTGTTGGTTGGGTCTTGGGCATTCATCACAATAACACCAAAGACACACGTCTTGTAGGGGAAACGCGAGTGATCCTTCTCCAGCTTACAATACTCCTCCATCCGTTCGAAGCTATCCGGTACAACAGGTAGCGGTCGATCGGCGGTAAGATACATCATAGTGGAATAGAGCCGTTTGAGTTCTACCATGCGGTCATGATGTATACCTTGAGGATATCGAGTTTCTAGATTCTGTTGACTGGTAATATCGAGATAGGTTTCTCTCAATAATTCCAAGTATTTGGTGAAGTCGCTGCGTTTATCCGGCTCTTCAACATCTGTACTTTCGATTCGGTTTCGCATAGAATTCTCATGTTCGATTCTCGGTTTATTGTTCCGCCTCCGCTGGGTATGATATTTAAATAGAACCATTTCCCTTTTGGTGTCTATATCGTCTATATCGTGTAAATCGATAGGATGACCAGTAGTTAAGAAGGCCATATACGTACCATTACGCTGCGTATATCGAGCAGCGAATTTTCTATAGTCCAACTCGCGCGCGAGCTGCTCTTGGGACATTGGCGGTTCGATATAACGACCATCGTCCTCCGCAGCAGTTGGACTAACGTCGCCGCGTATTAAGCTATCAACAAACGCTTGTAAAAGTAGAGTATATCGCTCCCCGATACCAAGAACATCTTCTATCAACTCCGTCATATCTGCTATATATGAGTTTATCCATATTATAATGAGTTTATATTTAGGCGAGCGGGCGTCGCTGCCTACCCTCTTTGCCCCCCGGACAGTGCGAGATCCTCAGCGCCGATGTGTCGCCGCCGATGTACTTTCGCCAACGACGTAGCCGCACAACGACAACGACAACCGGCACAAGTCACTCGACTGTCCGTCCCAAAGGCTTAGATGTACTTCAGGTTTTCCTTGGAGAGTTAGGTTACTTTCACGATTGCGACTAGCTACTGTAAACACACTTTAGCAGTAACATTCACCTATAAACTCACAAATACCACACAACTGGTCACAACTACGCACATTCGGGCCATTTGTCCGTTAGTCAATGCCTTCCAGAATGTCACTGTATTATTATGTATCCTTGGATACTAGTAGTGCGCTATTTATTCCCTATGCTATTCAATGGGACAAGCTTTCTATTGTTCTTTTAACTCAATTCTAATTCTAGCGTGGTTGTTGCTATGGTGACATTATGCAAAGCTAGCGGTAGAATTAGGGTAATTCCAATGCATACAGATCTGGGATGTTATTTAATAGTATTCTTTAATAGTCAATGTTCTGTTTTATACATGACTTTATGAATTTTATCGGCTATTGACTATGTTTGGGAGACTTTCGCACACTCATATGCATAATAAGATAAATCTCCGCTCCCTTGATCTATTAATTAATGGAATTTTGGGAATGTTATAAATTGCGCAAAAAATGGCAATTTATTAAATTCATTAAAAGGCATGAATTTAAATTATTCCCTGAAATTTTATTATTTGATAATTAAATGGACATATTTTGATTCTAGAACATGTCTGGGGACACAAGATCCTTAATTCTATGACAATTGTCTTTTTAAGAATATCGGTAAATGCTACGATATCTTAATTGACTAGAATTGTTGAAGGATCTGAATTTTACAGATTTTGATTTATTAGATTTTGCAAATATTAATTAATTAATATTTGAGATGGCACCGATTTATTCCAGAACTTGTCTGGGGACGTTAACCACTGATTCTAGAATTTGTCTTTCAAGTATATCGGTGGGGTGCCGCGATATCTTAATCGACTAGAATTACAGATGGTCAAAGGGTTTAACAGATTTCGAAGTTCGAAGTTCCGGTGTCTGAAGGCATTCCATATTGTCTATCTATAGCGAAGAACACCTCCTTCAAGCCATCTCCATCCTCATCTATATCGGGTTTATATTCCAGTTCATCTTCTGCTTTAATAAATGGGATTTGCGGATAATCTGACTGGTGTGATAGATGTAGGCTAGAATAATGGATTGAGTCGGTTGTGGTTACTGCGGGGGTATAGGAGGATGCGTTGTTATCGGATGATGAAGTCGAACAGGCTGTAGTATTACTCGATTCATAAACAATAGGCATATGGGTTGGTTTGGTGTCTATCGGACTCAGTTTCGGATCCAGTTGTATTTGTTCTCCGGGAAAGTCTGTCTGGTTGAGATGTTGTAACCTCACCACAGGCTGCATAGAGGAAGGTTCGGTAGGAGGGGTGCGTTGATTCGAGTTTCGATATTTCGGGTGGAAAGCCATTCCGGTCGCATTGTGGCGGAACCTAGTACCTCCATTTGTCGTCGCCGATGTCCTTAACGGACTCTGCGACGGACTGTTCTCATGGTAACCGGTAGCCGGAACAGTGGCCGGCGATTGGGTTGGTTTGTGGCGCAAATCCGAGGTGGTGGCGGGGGCGGCGCTGTTAAACCCAGAAGAGAGTAAACGATGCAGCCACTCAGTAACACGAGCTGCCTTACACTTCCTAACGACATAATCGTCAAGAAAACTCGAGTTTCTGTCCAGGTAGTCCTCGAGAAATCTCCGCACAAACGAATCATTTTCCGAACAGATGTTCGCGAACATAGATTTGGTTATAAGCAAGGCGATGGCCGATTCACTTGTAGTAATGTGTTCCATTGTCACTTTTGAGGTCGCCTAGGTTCACTACTGCACTTAGCTGCTAAGAAAACAATAACTGAATGATAATGTAATAGCCCAATAGGCTACCATACCAGCTCAGCTGCGGCTAGCGGTAATATCAATTCTATGTCTACAATAATCGTCTTGGCTTTGGCACTACTGTACTGATTACGGTACGTCAGTACCGGTACTGCAGTATGTCATTTAGGGACCAATACTCGCAATACAGCAATTTGAAGACAGGCCGCTCAGCCGACTGCTAGGCCCTAAAACTTATGGGTCGAATTTTTTTAAGATGCTCCTACAATGGCAGATTCTAGGTTTATTCAGTAGTTTTAGCTTTAAAAGGCAGTGATTTTTATGTCCTTTTATTTGACTTTTTGTCGTCCTTTTTTTACGAATTGTGCATAATGACTTTTGTTGTCCCTTTAATGAATCTTTTGTTGTCCTTTTTATGTATGTATTTCTTCAAACTGTCAGACTGCTGATTTCTGGACTTTCAGACAGTTGATTTCAACATGCCTATGCCAAAACATTCAAAATTTGTTGATTTCTGGTCTGTCGGACTGTTGGTTCACTATGCCTGTGCCAAAACATTCACAATTCCATGATTTATAGACTATGAAATAGATTTCCATATGCGCCTGTGGTAAAAGACTCTAAATTTAATAGTTTGTGGTTGTTGTCGATAATCGATGACCACATGACGTAGCAAAACACTCATTTTATAGCCAAAAACAATTACCAATTCATGGAAAGGAGCAGGTTAAGGCCGGATTTTCTAATCAAAACAATAAACAGTCACTTTACCAAATGAAGGAAAGGAGCAGGTTACAGAGGCTAGCCTTCCTAACCAAAACAATAAACGGCCACTTTACCAAATCAGGGAAAGGAGCAGGTTACATAGGCGGGATTTTCTAACCAAAACAATAAACAATCACTTTACCAAATGAAGGAAAGGAGCAGGTTACATAGATGGTCTTTTCTCTTTTCTAACCAAAACAATAAACGATAACATTACCAATTGAGAGAAAGGAGCAGGTTACAAAGGCGGGATATCCTAACCAAAACAATAAACGATCACTTAACTAATTGAGGGAAAGGAGCAGGTTACAGAGGCGGGATTTTCTAACCAAAACAATAAACGATCACTTAACTAATTGATGGAAAGGAGCATGTTACAGAGGCGGGATTTTCTAACCAAAACAATAAACGATCATTTAACTAATTGAGGGAAAGGGGCAGGTTACAGAGGCGGGATTTTCTAACCAAATCAGGGAAAGGAGCAGGTTACAGAAGCGTGATTTTCGAACCAAAACAATCGGTCGGCCGGTAGGCCTACCAGTACCGTATTTAAATGGTAGGCTACACAGTAGGCCTACAACAGTACCGGTGCCGGTACCGGTACCAGTACTAAAATACATAAATTATACCTACATCTGTACATGCAATACTGCAAAATAGTGCTCTATAAACTAATACCGGTACTGATAGCCTGAGAGAACAGCTTCAGTAGAGAAACCGGTAGCATGGAACCTAATGGTAAATTTCTGGAGGACATAAAAAGTCAAAAAAACTAATACCGGTACTGATAGCATGAGAGAACAGCAGTAGAGAAACCGGTAGCATGGAACCTAACGGTTAATTTCTGGAGGACATAAAAATTAAAAAAAAAAGGACATTATGAGTGATTTAAACGGACAATAAAAATTATTGCGATATCTAATTATATGATGTTAGACAACCACAACTTTAGAGGGATTTTGATATTAATATGAAAACAATAAAATAGGAAATGGGGTCTTGTTCCCAAGTAATAAATTTTATAAAAATAAAAGGGTTTCGGAGATTTAAACACTGAACCCTGGGATTCGTGGTTCTCCTCATCAGCAGTGTGCCACGAACCCCACCCCCAACCTAACAAAACTGCACCACAAAATTAAGACAATGACCTATAAATTAGAAATCCTACCGTACAGTCCCAATCCCAATAAACATTAACTTGGTCGTTTTGGCGGCCAAAATGACCAAAATCATCACAAAATGTAGTGTATTCCTATGGGCTACTTGGTCGTTTTGGCGAAGCGATTTAACTCGAATCAGCTCAATCCAGACAGTCTGTCTCCTTGGCCATCCATTTGGTGGATCTGACTAAATGTCGGCTCGCTTTCATTTTTATTATTGACAGATTGTTAACTTACCCCGCGCTGAGCCTTGCAGTACTGGAGTCCGCCCACTGAGGCATTGATAGAGTACACAGTCTTATAAAAGGAGTTGAATGGGGCTTCGTTATAGGAGGAGTATGTATAATAATCTGAACGTCCCGAAATTAAATTATGGACGTCCCGAAATTAACTATATGGACTTCCCGAAATTAACTTATGGACGTCCCGAAATTAACTTATGGACGTCCCGAAATTAATTTATGAACGTCCCTTTTTTAAATAATTTTTTTTACAATGTATAATTCGCGGACACTGCGGGGTGACTACAAAACAAAGACCCAATTATAAAGACCTGCATAATCTTGTTACATGTGTTAACTTTCGTTAATTGTTTTGAATGCTGTAACTTGCTCCTTTACTAACCTGCTCCTTTAAATAGCAATGGTACATAACGCTCATTGTGACCTGTACAAAGCAAAGAGGTAAAGTCGCGTTACGTCCCAAAGAGCGTTAGAATCCAAAGAGCTTTAGGTCCCATTGCCAGAGAGCGTGAGGTCACATTGCCATTTAAAGGAGCAGGTTAGTAAAGAAGCAGGTTACAGAGGCGTGTTGGGGAACTAAAACAATAAACGAAAGTTAACACATGTGTTTTGTATTTGTACAGGTCTTTATTATTTGAGTCGTTGGTCTTTGTTTTCTAGTCACCCGACACTGCAGTGTTGCGTGGGGGCCACCAATCCACCCACCCACACTCAACTCCCAACTTCCTGGACACTAGGATACTGAGTGAAAGCGTCTGAAACTACTACAGGAACTCCATGACATACTATGGGCTAGCGACGAGGGACTGCCGCCCTTGAACATGTTAACTGTAGTACCTACTGTACCACCTACCTTAAAGTGGCCTGTGGGACCAGCCCATTATTAGTGAGGTCGGCATTTCTCTTTATCCTGCCGCTCTCTTTGTATTACAATAGCATACAGCTAACCAATGGCAATGGTCTACCCCCAGTGCGGGAAAGACAAGCTGGCTACCATTGAAATGAATAGGGGAAGGATAATATGGTGTGTTCGTGTTCCCATCCTAATGTCTGTCGTCTTGGCTCAGCTAAGCTTAAACAGAGCCACAGCCTACAATAGAGCTTTACCTAAATACACTTCCAGTGAGCCAAGCAGTAGTGGCGGGTTAGCTCCAAAATGCCCATGTAGGATTTCTTCGAAAAATGACCAATTGGTTGAGTTACGAGTTACAGTGAAAAAGTATTCATGACTAGATTTTGCTTTGAACAGGAGAAACAGTACCTTCTTGTATAGTTCATATTATGTGTACATGTGTTAATTGTTAGCGTTGGGCTTATTTCTATGTATTTTTGCCTGTATTCTATGTATGTCACGTGAAAACATGCAAGGCCACTAGCGTCCAGTTTCAAAAAATGAAAACAGGATTCACATTCCTAATTATCTACTAATCCCCCCCTCCATGCACACTCACCATATAGGCCCAAGTATGATTCACACATGACCTTACACAGCCATCACACCTCTCCTGAGCCACGGTAAATAATATTAAATCCAGCGAACTTCTAATTAACTCCAGCGAAATTAATTATCAATATATTAATAATATTCAACGCAGATACACAGATAAAACACAATAATTATTTATTACATGGGAAAAAAAGTTAAAATGTTTTCACTATTAATTCTCGAGGCATTATATTTACCGTGTGCGAGCGAGGTTAATAAAGTGTCAAGAAAATATTGAAATAAAAATGTTCTATGTTTACCTTACAAAATGAAAAATAAACGTGCGAAATTATTAAAAGAGTAGTGTCCTACTCGAACGGAACGGAACTGTCCGGGGGGGGGGGGGGGGGGGGTTGGGGAGGGAATGTCCGGAAATCGAAGTCTTTTTCTATCTGCCAACATCCTGGGCTTTACTCTATTCACTGGCTGTGATTGACAAGCCAACTTGTCTCAGAAGTTCCTTTCATGAATGCCGCAATTTATATTTGGCCATTTTGGTCGTTTTGGCCGCCAAAATGACCAAGTTAATGTTTATTGGGATTGGGACTGTACCTCCCCCCAGAGTTGAAACCACCCACCCCCAATGTATGTTACCATCAGCCCCAAATCCATAAAACATGTTTCTCCACTGAATGCAACCAACCCCAATTAGCACATACCGGTATGTACAGATAAAATTTTTAAACAAAATTGCGCAGATAATAATAATAACAGTTTATGTCTGTCAATTATTTTATTTTAAACATCATGCCTACATCATCAATAACTGAAATTGAAATTAGCGGTCTTTAACAGCCCTTCCAGCGGTTCCTTTTTCCCCTTTTTTTTCATTTTTTTGGCTCTTTCCCTTTTCCCCCTTTATTTTTTATCGAATTTATCCTTCCCCTTTTTTTTAATAATGATAAATAAGCATTTTTATTTACCCTTTCTTAATTATTATTCAGGTACCCCCCCCCCCCCCCCCCTCCCAAATTTTTTTCACAAATCGTAATGAGATTGCATGAAATTTGAAACAGAGTTAGTTTCACCTCCCTCCTCCTTACGGGGTAAGCAAGAATTTTTATATTCGCTTTCGTTCTTTAGCGACAGCGAATATTTAAAAAAAGTGTCTCCGTCGATATTGCACCAGTTACGCCTCTTCAACCTTATAGTGATTTGTGAGCACTAGTGGAAAGCTGGCCATGCAAGGATTCCAAATAATGTGAAAATATTTGAATTTGGTTGGGAAATAGCTGAGATATAGTCATTCGAATTTTACATTATTTGCTTCTGCTGCAGGCCATTTATTCTACTTAAGTAATAGATAGATAGATAGTTTCATTTTATTTGGGAACATCCCGAAATAGGCTAAAAACAGCGCACTGCACAAATTAAAATTAAAGATCAATAAAAATTATCACCAAATATATACAAGGTGTTACATAAGCGGCTTATGTTATAGCTTTAAAATATAAAATAAGATAAATAGAAATAAAATCAAGATTTAATACAAACTAATAAAAATATATATTTTAGAGATTTCTATCAAATTTACAGTACACTGAATAATCACATGTGCGAATACAATTTTTGAATGACTTCCCACTTAAATTATTTACTGTATCGTTTGGTAAACCATTCCATACATTGACTACTCGATTAAAAAAAGGTGTTTCCAACATTGTTAGTTTTGTACTTAGTACTCTTAATTTTATAATTAAGACCTCTAGTGGCCCCATAAGTCGACCGTTTAAAATATGTATTTGGATCTAACTCAACAAGGTTATGCAAAATCTTATAAGTGTACATGTACAATAGATCTCTATGTAAACGCCTTACTTTTAGTGACTCTAAGTTTAAATATGTTAACCTCTCCTTATATGGAGTTTCTCGGTCCAAATTGCATCTTGCAAAAATACGCCTGGTAAAGAAGCGCTGCACGCTTTCTACTTTGTCAGGTAGGCCATAAAAAAATTATTGGGATAAAACTTAAAAAAGAGACACTCAAGAAATGGTCTTACAGTAGGCAAATATTTAGTGCTGTTCTGCAAGATCTATCTGAAATGTTAGACAGAAATCGAATGGACAAGGTGACTAGCCACAAGGAGGAGAATCCATCTAGGATTATATCAGATGCTGGAGATAGTGTCTACATTCGGAATAAACTTAAAATCTGTATCGATCCATTCGATGCAGGTGATCATGATAATGCACTTCTTAACATTGCAAATGGTCTGATTGCTTCAGCGAAAGTGAATGTTCCTGATGCCATATCAATTGGGAAAGAACAAATGGTAGAATTTAAATCCTGTTGGCCAGAAGGTTTTTATAATACAATACCTAAAAAGGTAGTAATAATGGCTGCAATTAGAAGGCCTATTCGAGTTGGATCAACAGCAATATTTGACAGTAGTTTGATATATTCCCGTGTAATTGGATTGAAAGCCACTAAAGACATTAATATAAAAGAAGTTCTCCAACATGAACTGGATACCTACTTCAATGTTTAATGAAAAGGGAGAAATGCGAATTTCAATGAATAAATCTGCTATGAAGCAACAATTGAAACATGAAATTTCCAATCGATCTGTTAGAACACCAGAAGCCATTATAGTTGATGGAAGTGCCATTCTCTGGGTTATACATTAGCCTGTCAAAGGCATAGTTAAAGATTACATTGATAGCTTTTGTATCTATGTTTTAGAGAAGATCAAAGTTTCAGATGTCTTTTTGAGATTTGATAGGTATCATGAATATAGCATAAAAACCTGTGCTAGAGTAGCAAGAGCATGTCAGTTTGGGAGCAGAAAGCACAAGTTAACTTTAACCACACCTCTACCTTCCCAAAAAGTATGTTTAACAGTATCAGAAACCAAGATTCAGCTGACAGAGCTAATATGTCAAGAACTCATTGCTCTTAGTCGTCAGACAGCTTTGAATCACAAATTTGTGATTACTGGTAAAGATCCAATACCAATTGAGATACATAATTGTGTGAACAGAGAGTTAATAGATTTTACCACGACCCATGAGCAAGCAGATGTGATGATAGTGAATCAAGCAATAAAATTATCACTAGCAGGCAAAGAAACAATGAATATCATTGGTGATGATACCGAAAAATTGGAAAAGTCGATTCCAGTTTTGAGAATATCTTGGAAGAAGCTACTGAATATATGGCTACATGCTATGGTAAGGGGAAAACAGAATTTAAGACCATTACAGATGTAAGAATTAACGTGTGGCTCGATAAGGCGGCTAAATTGACAGCAACAAAAGCTCCTGTTTTGAAGACACTGCCACCCACTAAGGAAGCTTTTGAGTTAAACGTACATAGAGCACATTACCAAGCTGCAGTATGGATGCCAGCGCATAAACGTGATCCTCCAATATTCGACCCATTGCATGGTTGGAAGAAGTGTACAGCTTCAAGGGCATTATTTACTGCCTGCTAATGTAGAACCAGCTCCATCTCATCTACTAGCTCTGATTCACTGTGGATGTTCCTCTGAACGACCTTGTACAACATCCAGATGTTGTTGTAAAGCTGCAAACATGAAATGCACAGCCTTTTGTTTATGCCATGGGGGAAACAAAGGGTCAAAATGAAAACCTTAATGTCACTTAGGGATGATGATGATGCAGAAATGGAATAGGCATGTTTAGAGTTGTTATAATTAGTTTAGATCCTAAAGTGATTTAATTAATATATTATCTCAATCTCAATTAATTTAATTAATTATATTGCATATAATTAGGAACTGGTAGTATAGAGTTGTTGAATATAATTTGAATTTGAGTGGTATGTTTTAGTGGCAGTTGCTTTTATTCTCTTTTCTGTTTTAAGGTATTTGATTAGATAATATTACATTTAATAATCTTATAATCTTATATAATCTAAATCTTATAATAATTTAGTATAATCTAAATCTTATAATAATTTAGTATAATCTTATAAATAATTTGTGGTATTACTATTATTATTATTTCGTGTCTAATTGTGATTGCTTTTATTAAGTTCTATATGTGATTTTAATATTATATTTTCAAAATTTGATTACACCAAAACAACATGCATACAATACCACCATATTATTAAATTATAAAATAATATGACTTACTATGTACTACGGTGCGAAATCTACATATTTTATTGACTGATCGGGGCAATAGTAACTCAGTGATGGTACAGTGAAATATATATATCTTGATATCATAGTCATATAATGCTTATATCGCTGGTTGGTAGGGGGCCTATGGATATCCTATTGGACTTAGCAACGATGATAACCGCTACTCGAAACCAAGTTGAATAACCTTGATATACTGGGAGTAGAATCGCTGTAGTTGTCTAATGCTTAAATTGGTGTTAAATATGGCGTTACCCGAAGATTACAAGGGTGCTGGCAAAAGTGCTTCGGGACTGGGTTCATTGGATTGGCAATCATCGCATTGCTAGGGTCTCAGTCGCTGTTGACATGGAAACACGTTTTATTCAAATTGCTCAAGGCTGAGAGAGCGACACCCTCCCTAATATCGACTAGTATGACATTTTCTGGGTATAAAATTGCACGGTTCATCACTTTGCTGACGGACTAATAAACAAAATGTTCTAGAACATTGTGTATTAATTAAATGGAATAAATGGCCTGCAGCAGAAGAAGCAAATACATGCAAAATTCGAATGCCCATATCTCAGCTATATGTTTTCACATATTTGGAATCCTTGCATGGCCAGCTTTCCACTACTAGTACCTACAAATCACTATAAGGTTGAAGACCTTATAGACCTTAACTATGGTGTACATGGTGCAATATCGACGGAGACACTTTTTTTAAATGATTGTAGCTAAAGAACGAAAGCGAAAATAAAAATTCTGGCTCACCCAGTAAGGAGGAGGGAGATGAAATTTATCTCTTTCAAATTTCATGCAATCTCATTAGGATTTGTAGAAAAAACGTTTGAGGGGGGGTCCATGTACCGAGTATAGCACAGTATTTAATTACTGCCACTGACTGACAATAAAGCTCTGATAGCAAAACTAGACGGTCTGCTGGTACTGTCTGCAGTGTGAACTTTACAATGTTTCATTTTAGGTAATACAGAAGGCCTAATACACATACTACAAAACTGTAGTGCTTACCGGTACAGTACCTACAGTATTTGACATCAGTCCTTTAACATCTACTGTACTGTAGCTGGGTCCTGGGTCTGCCTGTAAAAAATTGTAAATGCTAGGACTGTAACACTGTCAGACTGTTGGCCTTTACTCACGTACCGGTACTGTAGCAGGTTATTGTTAAATGTCCGCCTGTCAGACCGCAAATGTAGCATGTTTAATTTGGTTGTCTGCGCCGCTCAGCGTGTAATTTATAATGAGTCGAAGTCGTGGTAGGGTTTTACCCTGTCATAGAAGGCCAATGGATATAAACACTATACCAGTAGTGAAAATAGTGAGCTATTACTTTAATTTATTGCTTTTAGGGTTTGAATAAGAACACCGACCGCTATTTCCTTCTACATTTAGCATCATTTCAGCGACTAACGTGGTGGTGCTAAAATCCCGCTATATTCGCCGGATATTAGAATGATGTGTCTTTGCCGGGTATAAAATGAGTATAGGCCTAGGCCTTTCTAACATTTTACATTTGTTACATAAGTTACATTTGAGTAGGTCTAGGCTAGGCATAGGATAGGTTCTTGTCTCACATAATTCGTGCCTAAGGGAGATAGTAAGTTTTTGGAACATTGGAAGGAAAGACAATTGAACAGTCACCAACCTTATAAAATTAGTGAAATATATAAATCTGTTACGAAACAACCCTTTCTTGCTTATTGCACTCCTTGTAGAAAATCTATTTCTGTGAAATCTTCGGGAATATGTGCTCTACATCAGCACCACAAAATACCGGCTCATCTATAGAACATTGCTTCACTTGCTGGTACCCAGTGTCTGGTGTTATATTCAACTCCTGCATTTCCTTCACCAAATGCGCCATCGAGCTTGACATCAACTGAAGAACGTTTGAATAATATATTACTGTATTGTGATTATTACTGTAATATTCTTCCATTTCACTTACCACCTTTGGACATGTGTACGAGGGCTGAGTGTGTGCTGGGTCTTAAGTGCCTAGAGTCTGGATACTCCTTTTCATAATTTAAAAACTTTTGCTATGTTTTGAATGTCGTAGATCCATCATCGAGTATAATAAGCTCAATACAAATGAGCAGCACTAAAGTACCTATTTGATTGGGTATGGACTACCGGTAGGTACATTTTTCTGCCATAAAAAACTTTCACTTTTAAATAAAAAAAAAACCTTGTCAGCTGGATATTATTTTGGTATTCACTTCGATGAAACAACAACTTCACAAGTTGTCAAGCAATACGATGTCTATCTACAATTATTCTTTCCTAAGAAAGGCAAAGTTTTAAATACTTATCTACAATCCTTATTTCTAATATGATTCCATGCCCCTGCTGATACGCTGGTAAATGAATTTTTTAAGAATGTTTTCAATAAGTTTCCAACAATCGAACTTTCGAAATGGTTGGACATATCTATGGATAGGCCCACTGTAAATATTTCTTTCCGAAATAAAGGTAAATGCGTATTTGTCAACAAAGGGTCGTTCCGAAGATACAGATCTTGGTACTTGTAACTTACACCCAGCTCATACAAGTTTTAGTAAATTTCTGACTGCTATTGAGCCAATATTTATATTCCTGTCATATTATTTTTATCAATATTCCTATCAGAGTATTCAACGACTCATAACTTTCGTCACTTATTCCATTAGTCTCTACATGCATAGTATACTGTACACGTATACGGAAGTAGGGGGCGCCACACCCCCCCCCCCCCCCCCCCCCTCTCCCACCCCAAGTACGTCGCCATTCAATTACTATTTTTCTAATATTATTTTTATATATTTTTTCCTGGCAGATGTGGGCTTCAGTAATTTACCATATTGCACCAACTATTTAATTGCTGATTTATTGCTTTTGATAAAAATTCATTAATTGTTTATGAAATTAGCTTATAGGGTATCCACAACACTATTCCCTTGGCGTTGATTTGAAATATAGCACCCATATACTAACAGCAAAGATGGCTATACTCCCATATGTGGTTTCCAATATAATAGTAGGTTTACTAGCCAGTAGTGTGATTTTATTGCTCGCACGCCATACACAATAAAGGTTATTTAAATTATTTTGTTTGTAGGTCTACGTACCGGTACATGGGGTGAAGTGAGCTGCATACCAATAGGCCGATCCAAGTATTAGGTAAACCGAAACCTTTGCAAATAGACTCTATGGAGGTGGGTCAATAATTGACTCTATTATGGAGGTCGGTCAATAATTGACTCTACTATGAAGCTGGGTCAATAATTGACTCTATAATGGAGGTGGGTCAATAATTGACTCTATTATGGATGTGGGTCAATAATTGACTCTATTATGGAGGTGGGTCAATAATTGACTCTATTATGGAGGTGGGTCAATAATTGACTCTATTATAGAGGTGGATCAATAGTTGACTCTATTATGGAGGTGGGTCAATAATTGACTCTATTATGGAGCTGGGTCAATAATTGACTCTATAATGGAGGTGGGTCAATAATTGACTCTATTATGGATGTGGGTCAATAATTGACTCTATTATGGAGGTGGGTCAATAATTGACTATTATGGAGGAGGGTGAATAATTGACTCTATTAAGGAAGTGGGTCAATAATTGACTATTATGGAGGAGGGTCAATAATTGACTCTATTAAGGAGGTGGGTCAATAATTGACTCTATTATGGAAGTGGGTCAATAATTGACTCTATTATGGAGGTGGGTCAATAATTGACTGTATTATGGAGGTGGGTCAATAATTGACTGTATTATGGAGGTGGGTCAATAATTGACTCTATTATGGAGGTGGGTCAATAATTGACTCTATTATGGAGGTGGGTCAATAATTGACTGTATTATGGAGGTGGGTCAATAATTGACTCTATTATGGAGGTGGGTCAATAATTGACTGTATTATGTAGGTTGGTCAATAATTGACTCTATTATGGAGGTGGGTTAATAATTGACTCTATTATAGAGGTGGATCAATAGTTGACTCTATTATGGAGGTGGGTCAATAATTGACTCTATTATGGAGCTGGGTCAATAATTGACTCTATAATGGAGGTGGGTCAATAATTGACTCTATTATGGATGTGGGTCAATAATTGACTCTATTATGGAGGTGGGTCAATAATTGACTATTATGGAGGAGGGTGAATAATTGACTCTATTAAGGAAGTGGGTCAATAATTGACTATTATGGAGGAGGGTCAATAATTGACTCTATTAAGGAGGTGGGTCAATAATTGACTCTATTATGGAAGTGGGTCAATAATTGACTCTATTATGGAGGTGGGTCAATAATTGACTATTATGGAGGAGGGTCAATAATTGACTCTATTAAGGAGGTGGGTCAATAATTGACTCTATTATGGAGGTGGGTCAATAATTGACTCTATAATGGAGGTGGGTCTATAATTGACTCTATTATGGAGGTGGGTCAATAATTGACTCTATAATGGAGGTGGGTCTATAATTGACTCTATTATGGAGGTGGTTCATTAATCGCAAATAATGTAGGTGTCATTGACGTCGTTAATATTTTTTACATGTTAAGAAAAAAATTAATTTATCAAATTTAAGATTGTTGAAAAGTTGTCGGGGTCAATAGAACCAAAATTTGATACATTTGACAGAATGTCATACCAAATCAGTTCAACTGAGTGGTAGATATTTTCTATACCTTAGAATTAATGTTTGAGAGCGTCACCATCTGCAGTTTCTAGAGGGAAATTTTTATTAAGGTGGTTTGCTTATACAAATTTTCTTTATAATGCTTTCGAACGGATACAACATAATTCATCTCACTAGCTGCGCAAGAACCTCTTCGTGTACTGATTAATGCGAGCTGGGCTATACGGCATGTACCTAGAGCACTAGATAGCCACACTTAGCGAGAAGAAACATGTCCTCTGCCTGCAGTGCCTGTTTAAATAATTTTACACCCACAGTACCTACAACCCACATTACCTACAACCCCAAGCACCTACATTACAGTCAACAGCACCTACAGTTTTATATATTACTTGTGGTTTTCTGTTCGTCTCCTATTTTTTCAATTTTCGCACCCTTCGCCCCTACATTCGCTATCCTGCTTCAAGTTTTCTTACCAGAATTCCCTTCATCCTACAGTATTATCTCACTTAATCCCACCTCCTAGCACATGCATCATTTTGTTCTTGAATTAGGAAACAATCCTGGTTTTGTGAGGATTCTTGTTATTTACACGTTGGATGACAGGATAATTTTCATATCAATAAACACAACAGGAGATAAGTAAGTAGATGATATAAAGTATAACAATAAACACAACAGGAGATAAGTAAGTAGATGATATAAAGTATAAATGTGATTAAATATTATTAACAACAAATCCGGTATATATACAGCAGTTAATACTGTAAAGTTCATTACAATGAATTAATACGATGCTACAACCTGCGTCGCAATGAATTACAGGTATTCTCCCAAAGATCTATCAAAATTATATAACCTAATGATCCCTTAGATCAGTACGAAATTTAAATGAGCCAAAATGATGGAATATTAAGACTAACTTATTTAACAAGAACTTTACTTTAATGATATGTCTCTCCATTGTGTAACAAGGTCGTCACTCATTGGTTGGATAATTCAGCGAATCACTGAATACTTCTGCTGATGCTAATTCCTTCGTTATTTTTATAGGTAGAAAAAACGTTTTCTATTTATAGCTAAATACAGTTGGGCAGGATACTCCAGAGCTACGCCTGTGGCAACACCGCTCCCAAGATTGGGGGTTCAGTCCTTACTGACTTCCGAAAAACTTTAAATTTCTAGGATATTGACTTCTAACTAACTAACTTCTAACAATCAATATTAAAACATAAGCAGCATACCTAATAATAATCATTTAAAATTCAACTACATAATAATAAGACACTGCCATGAAGTACAATGACATTGGAAATGGATGGACATTAGTAACAAGCTCAGCAGTAAGAAGCTCGGCCAATGTATCAATTGGACGAGTAGGAATTCTGCTAAACCCATTTACACTTCAGACCTTAAACAACATCGAATCTATAAATTCCAGGGTTATGATCGCAACATTTGATGGAAATCCCAAGACAACAGTTATATGTTCCTACAGTCCAACCAATGCCTCAGAGCCAGAACAAGCAGTCAAATTTTATGAAGATCTGACTGGACTTATAATGGACATTCCGAAACACAATGTTCAAGTCATTGCTGGTGACCTGAATGCGCAAATATGAAATAGAAGAAGAATAGAAGCGCTAATAGAAGAATGTGAATTGATACCAACAAACAACACATTCGAAAAGAGTAAGGGGAAGCTATGGATCTTTCAATACCATAATGGAACCAAAGCACAACTGGATTACATCCTTATAAACAAAAAGTGGAGAAACAGCATGATCAACTGCGAGGCATACAGCTCGTTCAACATAATTGGTTCGGACCACAGAATTGTGACTGCAGAGATCAGACTCAGTTTGAGAGCCAGCAAACCCAGGACAAACAAGCAAATCAACTATGACTGGGAGAAACTCAGAACTGACAATGCAGTAGTGGATGCTTACACACTACAGCAGTAGAAGTTCAAAACAGCTTTAAAGCACTTCAGTCAATGGATGAACACCAGTCTACTGATTCAATATACCAGAATATAATAACAGCCCATAAGGAATCAGCTAAGAGGCATATCCCCCAGAAACCCAAACGAAAACATTATGTGCCATGGCAAAACTCTGAGGTTACTTGTAAGATCTTAAGATAGCCTACAAAGTTAAAACCGAACAACTGAAAACATTAACAAGGTTGAGAAAGCAGCAGTGATCAGCTGACTGCTGCCAGCTGATCACTATTACATGCATGTTTGGGTCTCCAGTCGATTTTTATTTACGTGTTGTACATACCTAATGGGTACGGTTTTTTACTATTAGTAGCTTGACGTTAAATATTATTACTATTAGTAGCTTGATGTTAAATATTTATATAAATAAAATATAAGGTTGAGAAAGCTAAGGACGATCTTAAATTGGCCTTCAACATCAGCCAGGAAAAGTACATACAGGATAAAATTGAAGCAATGACAACTGCTCACATACAGCAACAATCAAGACTTACCTGGCAAACTGTAAATGAGGTATCTGGTCGGAAAAGTTGTGCAAAGGGACGTCTCAAAGCCGATAGTCCTGAAGAACGTGTTGGGAAGTGGAAAAATCACTTCAGCAACTTGCTTGGGCAGCCACCAAATATCGAGTCAGCTCTACAAGGAAAATGTATGACAAGACACTACCTATAGAAACAGGGGACTTCACACCTGCCGAACTCCAAACAAGCATTACAAGCATGTCCAATAATAAAGTGAGTGGTTTAGATGAAATCCCAGCGGAGGAATGGGAAGCAGGAGTGCTAAACAGATCATTATTGAATGTTTGCAACCGGATGTTAATAGGAGAAAAGCCACCACCAATTTGGACTAAAGGTCAACTAAACACTCTCCTCAAGAAAGGAGACCTCGGTATACCAACAAACTATTGTGGGATCTGTCTGCTTGTGGTCTCACAGACAACACATAGATAGATAGATTAGGCCTCACATAGAGAAACTAGTGCGTATGAGCCAAAACGGATTTCGACGAAATAGATCAACAATAGCTCAGATACTTGCACTATGGAAACTGATTGAAGGAATTAAGTCAAAGAATCTTCCCACAGTCATGACTTTTGTGGTCTTCAAGAAGGCATTCGACTCCATTCAAGGAGATAAAATGCTAGAAATAGAGTAGTAGATATACGACAACTACAGTCACAGACATCGACTTTGCGGATGACATCGCCCTGCTCTCTAATACGCTAGCAGATGCACAGCTTCTACTAAATAAAGTGGAGAGGGCTGCTAATGAGGTTGGTTTGCATATACATGCTACCAAGACCGAATTCATGACCTTTAATGTTGATGGAAACTTGACAACCATTGATAATAATCAACTAAGGAAGGTTGACGACTTCCAGTACCTAGGATCATGGATAGAGAGTAGCAAAAAGGACATAGAAGTTAGTAAAGCAAAGGCTTGGGTAGCTCTATCAAAAATGGATACCATCTGGAAATCAGATCTCTCCAGGCACCTGAAGACTAAGTTCTTTCAAGCCACAGTGGAAAGTGTATTTTTATACGGGGGTGAGACCTGAACACTGACTAAATCACTTGAACAACGAATTGATAGTTGCTACACAAGACTACTTTACGGCGGGGTAGCTCAGTTGGTTGAGTGCCAGGCCTGCAATCTAGTGGTTGTAGGTTCAGCCCCGCCAGGGTCCACCCAGCCTTTCATCCACTGGGGTTGATAAAATGAGTACCAGTTAAATTACTGGGAGCAAATCTTGGGATAGGTGTAATGCCCACCCACCCTAGGGTAGCAGCTATCGAAAGAGGAGCCTTCGGGACGCTTCGGTCTACTGTTTACTTTGCTTGCTTGCTTTTGCTACTAAGGGCAGCCCTAAACATCAGCTGGAGACAACACATGACAAACACCGAGCTTTATGGTACAATACCGCCTGTATCTACCACCCTAAATTAATACATAATAATTAATAATTAATAAGTAATTATTTCAGGTGTGTATTGTGTAAAATCTGTACTGGTACCAGTAATAGATCCATGTACTGGAAGACAGGAGAGTAAAACCAGTTTTTCCAGTAACACAAGATCTACATATTCCTCATAGGTGGCATGGCATACCTGGTAGTCATTCTCTCGAAAGTATTGTGGGTATGCCATGGGTAACAGAGTCATCTCCAGCAAATGAGGTAGTACCCACTTTTGTTTTCGAAGGGTGTTCGATTTTGACGAGAAGTCAGAAGCCAATTTGCAAAAACCCTTTCCATAACTGCCATAGGATTGATAAATTGTGCTGTGACTGCTGTGAGCGGGACATTTGGCTGCGGTCCTATCAATTTGTTAATTGGGATGAGGGCAGTCAAAACTCAGATGCCAAAATCGAAAGTCATGCTTACTTATAGCGATTGACATTTGTCTGGATTTGCAATAGCTTTCCATGATGGTTTGTCTTGCGTAAGATAAATCATCGTATGATACAAATGTTTCAATTCCATGATCAGGTCCGGATGTATTCCATTCGAGTACGATATAGAGACGGTTTGTTGGCTGGTGATATAAAGATAGGTTTTGCGTAACAAATCTATAATATATATAGTTATTAAATTGTCTTGAATTGGAGTGTAACGAGTTTCTTGAGTATTCAATATAACAGATCTAAAAGACTCTCTTTTCAATATCGAGTTTCTGTTGTTTATAATGATGTTGTTACATTCTCATTTGCAACGTGGCATCATTGTCATCAATATAGAAAAGTTCTGCAGGGTGACCAGTGGTAAGAAAGTCCATATACGTGCCATCGTTGTTTGTATATGTAAATCGTTTAAAGTCTCTATATAGAAGTTCAAAAGTGTACTCGTCCTCAGTTAATTCAGTCTAAAATATATCCTGATGTAGATGGATTGTTGAGCAAATCTTGTAACTCTTGCGGATTCTCTCACATTCCTTTACTTTATCTCTCCACCAAATCGCCATAGTCTTTGTTTTCTATTGTTATTATATAGCTATCATTGACATTAACATTTCTATTCAAATAACCATTGACATTACCAATGCTAAGTGAAGAGGATTATACAAATTATTACGAAACCATTGCTACTGGACCTATTTTAGATTGAAAATAATTCAAAAATGTGTATATAATAATTACCGTTGCTTATGAGGCGAGTACGACTTACAAATGAATTTACTTTTTTGTGTTTCTTGTGCTTGACTGTACTAATACTACTACTACTACTAGGTCGAGCGAACTCGGACAGTGGAAATGAGATCCTTCCAGGCTTCCCGATTCTCCATTGTTGTCGCTATTTCGTTTCTCCCAAGTTCAGTATCCCTTTCAAGTTGATCTATATATGTTATAGCCGGTTGTCCACGGCTATGCTTTCCTTATGTTTGTTGTCAGAAAAGTAGATCTGGTATGACCTCGTCTTTACTTCTCCAGCAGTGCCCGCTGAATCTTAATCTGCGTTCACGGAGGGTGGTTGAAACAGGTGGTATAATACCATAGAGCTCGGCGTTTGTCATGTGTTGTCTCCAGCTGATGTTTAGGGCTGCCCTTAGTAGTCTTGTGTAGCAACCATCAATTCGGTGTTCAAGTGATTTCGTCAGTGTACAGGTCTCACCCCCATATAAAAGTACACTTTCCTCTGAGGCTCGAAAGAACTTAGCCTTCAGGTGCATCGAGAGTTCTGACTTCCAGATAGTATCAATTTTTGATAGAGCTACCCAAGCCTTTGCTTTCCTAACTTCTATGTTAGGAACTTCTATGTAATTTGCTACTCTTTATCCATGACCCAAGGTACTGTCTGGTCTGTAGTGTCTGGTGAGAGTACCTGAGCTTCTGTGTCACAATATAATAATCCAATGCCAGCCACAATTACCTCTGCTATTCCATAAGCTCTTAGGATTTCCAGCATTTTACCTCTATTGATTGAGTCGAATGCATTCTTGAAGTCCACAAAAATCAGGATGGCGGGGAGATTCTTTGACTTAATTCCCTCAATCATTCTCCATAGCTCAAGTATCTGAGCTATTGTTGATCTATTTCGTCGAAAATCCATTTTGGCTCTGCAGCAGTCTCTCTATGTGAGGTCTAATTCTATATTATATATATAATTATAATTAATTAATTTATTAATTATAAATATAATTACGTATATATTCATATAGCGGAGCAGCGGTGTCGGCTCAAGAAGCTGCACTACCGGACCGTCTGCGAAGACCGGAGGATGTCCTTCACCCCTCTGGTCGGCACCACCGATGGTTTCTGGAGCACCGAGGCCCAGATCCTTATCGGCCATATCGCCGAGACACTCGTGGCGAGGCGAGATGGTATGCGAGAGAGGGGCCTCGCGTGCGTGCTCGGGGGTGTTCGACGGCGACTGCAGTTCGCACTCCTCCGGTCCAGCTCCCTCTGCCTCCGGGGTGGCGACGGTCGTGGCGGGGATTGGGGTTCGGAGATGGGGCCGGTCTGCGAGGCGTAGGGCTAGCAGACCAGTTCTGAGGTTATATATTTTACATATTAATTTTGTGTGGTGGTGGGTTTTCTATTTGTAAATTTTGTTTTGTTCTGTTTTGTGTTGATTAATAATCAATTATAAATATAATTAAATTATATATTCATTTGGCTGTACTATTATATCATAATTTGTACGAAAATAAACATAATAATAATATTAGTAGTATGTACCGGACATACAACATAAACATGTACCGTAGGCCTAATTGGTAACAAAACAAATGTATCATTGTCCAAAAGTATTAATTTACCTATCTTTAATCGGCATGTTGTACAGCCCATGCCTTCCCCTTACTTATATATACTTATATTGATATAATAATTATGTCATTTCTTGTGATAATTATTGCTATTTTTGTAACTGTTTCGCCCGCTTGTTCATCTGCCTCTCTTGAGGATGTGAAAGATGTTGAACGAAGCAGAGAACCAGAAATACCTAAAGATATAGGGGATATGTTACAAAAGAGGATAATTAATGGAGAAATTGCAAAGGTCCGATACCCTTGGATCGTAAGTAATATTTATTATATTTACATAAACAACCTCCATCCCACTTCAATTTTTGTCATGCTGACTTATGGAGGGTGTTAGTTATGGGTTGAATATATATGGGGCGAAGTCAGCAAGCTTAGCATAATATGGGATTCACTATTTTTACAGTTTTGTGGCGATCGGTCACTCTAACTTAGATGTAATATTATGGTTTTGTTCAGAAATGGAACAAATGAGAAAGCGCGTCACCGGGGGTTGAACCAGCGCTATACGTACGTTTCGGCCTAACAGGCCTCATCAGTAGCGCTAACCAGCTCAGCCACTAGTCCCTGACACTTACACTCCCACCTAATCCACTTCTATTGAACAGGCAGTCCTAAAATCAACTAAATAATCAAAATATTAACATAAAAATATGCCGTATAAATCAATCACCCACCCCGAGTCACGTAATAAACCGAATGAATGGATGAAAAAATAATGTCACTTTACGAAGTTTAAGAATTCTCTATAGGCTCCAGTCTCGACACTATTTACCCAATCAAACCAAATCCAAGTCTCCAATCAAGTCTCTAACAGAAATAAGCAAAGCATGGTGGTCAGCCCATAAATTTAACGAGAAGCCTCTAAAAGTAAACTGGCCTTGAAGATGGCGAACATTTCGCGAAAGTCATGGCAATTTTGTCGATAAACCCGCATAGCTTAATTAATACATTGGAGCATGCCAATTGTGGATTGCATGGTGGTGGCTACAATATTTTTGTTAAGACAGCATAGCATCTCAATGTGCAGCTTCAATCCTAGCGAAACCGGAATTAGGCTTGGCTTTGTGACTGAGGCCAAGGAGAGTGGCTCAAAGAGAGGCACAGCTCATCCTAGAACTGGACCTCGAATTAACATTAACAACATTAATCCCGGAATCTTTTTCGAAAGGAGGTAAATATCATACTCAGCTTGTCAAACCATGGATTTCTGATTCCCTATAAAACCAGTAATGTTGTTTTTGATGATAATGTCGGTGCTCTATGCTGCAAAGTACACCATACTGTATTATGTATTGAAATAATACTTCTTGGGAGTTGTAACTTTGGAAAAACTATGAGATATCAGTGTATGTATCAATTTTAGACTTGCTTATCAACATACAACTACTACTAAAATCGGCTTGCTACATTGAGATGCTATGCTAGCATAACTAAAACATTTTGACACCACCATGCAATCCACAATTGGCAAGCCCAATGTCCCCGGTGTAGCATAAAATAACGCGAATTGAGTAAAAATTTATTTTTTATATTTTTTTAACTTGAATAACAATATAAATTAATTATAGTGCTGATATCAAAGCTGGGTTGCTGGGAATGTTCCGAAGCTAGGATGCTGGCATTGCGGGAGAGACGAATGAACGTTTCCCATAAAGACTATTGAACACATAATTTTCTGATAATTTCTTTATAACTGGCACATTAAATATAATGTCAATTTTCCATCATTAAATTTCAACAACAAAAACTTTCAAAGCTTCTAGAATTGAGTAAAAAAAACATTAGAATTATAGCGATTTAAAAAAAAATTGAATAATAGTTTTATTTTAATTTGTATATTTTTAACCAATTTTTGCGTGAAAAAACATTTGACTAAAAAATGATAATTCCTGCAGTAGAGGGAGTAAATAGAAATTGTTGGGTTAACTTTTTCTAATTAGGTATCAATAAAAAGATACAGGAGTTTACTGTGGGAATGGGAACACTTTTGCGGCGGATCTGTAATCACATCCAAGTGGATTCTAACAGCAGCCCATTGTGTGGACGATTATAAAGATCGGTTAAATGAGATACGCGTGCACCCAGGGAGACACTACCTGTATGGTGATGACTACACTGGAAGAAGAATGTATACTCCTTATGTATGTGGATATAAAATAATTGTGTTAATGTTAAACACTTGCTGTACAGCTGGTAAAGCTACCCGCGAGATTACATTTGTTTGTTATTGTAGATTGGCCATTTCGATAAATAGGCGTATATAGGCCATAAGCCATGCTTTCATCGTGTCGAGAGTAGTCGCAAGTCAGATTGGTAAGTGTCTAATTTATATTGTAAATATTATGACATTAAAAAAATAATCTTTTTTTTCAGTATTTTTGGAGTCGTGAATGGTTTATATTGGTTTATATTAAGCAAATTATAATACACGAAGCATATCGCTCGACGCACTCATCTCTTTACGATATAGCTTTGCTTGAACTGGAACAAGAATTGGTTTTTAATGACAAAATTAGACCAATTCCTATTATGATTACAAAGGATTGCCAAGATGTGATAGTACCTGAAGGCTCTACAAGCATTGCTCTTGGGTGGGGTAAAGATGAAGATGGTAATGGTTACACAGATAAACTACGTGTGTTACAACTACAAACATATTCTACTAAAAGGTTAGTTTTCAATCCTTCTCAACTAAATGACCTAGTGCTCAGGCGCCACTCAATATATACGTGAATCGCCAAAAATTCGCACTTTTTTGTCAACATTACCTTTATTACACTTGTTTCCGCAGTGGCAAATAAGATAATGCGACAAGGACTTTTCTCAATGGATGACCTTACAAAATAAACATCAAAAGCAGTTCTCATGGGATATAAGATTGGGCCCAATAATATTATTATGTTTATATATTTATTGAAATGTATATTCAATATGTAATATATCAATGCGAAGCAGGACCTTATCGCCCCTGGAATTTTATCGCCCCTATAAATTGTATTTTTGTTGGGAACTTATCGCCCCCCAGTTCTAAGTTTTTAGGAACTCACCGCCACTGGGTCTTTATCGCCCCCGAGTCTTTATCGCCCCTGGTCCTTTATCGCCCCTGTCATTATATACAGGATATATACTTTTCCCAACTTTCTCATACTTCCTCTAAGTCACATATTTTACTGCAGTTATAGTTTACATTTATATTTATACTCAAATAGTTTCAGTTAGAGGAGGCCTACAATTATAAATTATATTATTTATATTTTCATATTCAATTCATAGACTAAGCAGCAGCTTGATTTAGTGTTACCAATCTGGGTTTTCATTCAGGAGACTCCAGATTCGCTACCTGTACGACGCATTTTTTTTTTACTGTTTTGGCACGGGACTTTAAATGCTGCAGACTAGCTCTACCGAGGTTTTCATCTTTTGCTGGTCGATAAATGAGAAACATGGTAACTTGGAAAACAGAGTGGAAGGGTTTATTATGGAAGATCACCCATGGTGGTGAACATGCATTCATTTAGGAAACAGAATGGAAGGGTTTACGGTGGAAGATCACCCATGGTGGTGAAAAGGCATTCCTTTGGGAAACAGAGTGGAAGGTTTTACTGTGGAAGATCACCCATGGTGGTGAACAGGCATTCCTTTGGGAAACAGAGTGGAAGGTTTACTGTGGAAGATCACCCATGGTGGTGAACAGCATTCATTTAGGAAACAGAGTGGAAGTGTTTACTGTGGAAGATCACCCATGGTGGTGAAAAGGCATTCCTTTGGGGAACAGAGTGGAAGGGTTTAATGTGGAAGATCACCAATGGTGGCGAACAGACATTCATTTAGGAAACAGAGTGGAAGTGTTTACTGTGGAAGATCACCCATGGTGGTGAACAGGCATTCATTTAGGAAACAGAGTGGAGCGTTTACTGTGGAAGATCACCCATGGTGGTGAAAAGGCATTCCTTCGGAAAACAGAGTGGAAGGGTTTACTGTGGAAGATCACCCGTGGTGGTGAACAGGCATTCATTTAGGAAACAGAGTGGAAGTGTTTACTGTGGAAGATCACCCATGGTGGTGAAAAGGCATTCCTTTGGGAAACAGAGTGGAAGGATTTACTGTGGAAGATCACCCATGGTGGTGAACAGGCATTCCTTTGGGGAACAGAGTGGAAGGGTTTAATGTGGAAGATCACCAATGGTGGCGAACAGACATTCATTTAGGAAACAGAGTGGAAGTGTTTACTGTGGAAGATCACCCATGGTGGTGAACAGGCATTCATTTAGGAAACAGAGTGGAGTGTTTACTGTGGAAGATCACCCATGGTGGTGAAAAGGCATTCCTATGGGAAACAGAGTGGAAGTGTTTACTGTGGAAGATCACCCATGGTGGTGAACAGCCATTCATTTAGGAAACAGAGTGGAGTGTTTACTGTGGAAGATCACCCATGGTGGTGAAAAGGCATTCATTTGGGAAACAGAGTGGAAGGGTTTACTGTGGAAGATCACCCGTGGTGGTGAACAGGCATTCATTTAGGAAACAGAGTGGAAGTGTTTACTGTGGAAGATCACCCATGGTGGTGAAAAGGCATTCCTTTGGGAAACAGAGTGGAAGGATTTACTGTGGAAGATCACCCATGGTGGTGAAAAGGCATTCCTTTGGGGAACAGAGTGGAAGGGTTTAATGTGGAAGATCACCAATGGTGGCGAACAGACATTCATTTAGCAAACAGAGTGGAAGTGTTTACTGTGGAAGATCACCCATGGTGGTGAACAGGCATTCATTTAGGAAACAGAGTGGAGTGTTTACTGTGGAAGATCACCCATGGTGGTGAAAAGGCATTCCTTTGGGAAACAGAGTGGAAGGGTTTACTGTGGAAGATCACCAGTTTTGGTGAACAGGCATTCATTTAGGAAACAGAGTGGAGTGTTTACTGTGGAAGATCACCCATGGTGGTGAAAAGGCATTCCTTTGGGAAACAGAGTGGAAGGGTTTACTGTGGAAGATCACCCGTGGTGGTGAACAGGCATTCATTTAGGAAACAGAGTGGAAGTGATTACTGTGGAAGATCACCCATGGTGGTGAAAAGGCATTCCTTTGGGAAACAGAGTGGAAGGATTTACTGTGGAAGATCACCCATGGTGGTGAACAGGCATTCATTTAGCAAACAGAGTGGAAGTGTTTAATGTGGAAGATCACCAATGGTGGCGAACAGACATTCATTTAGGAAACAGAGTGGAAGTGTTTACTGTGGAAGATCACCCATGGTGGTGAACAGGCATTCATTTAGGAAACAGAGTGGAGTGTTTACTGTGGAAGATCACCCATGGTGGTGAAAAGGCATTCCTTTGGGGAACAGAGTGGGAGGGTTTAATGTGGAAGATCACCAATGGTGGCGAACAGACATTCATTTAGCAAACAGAGTGGAAGTGTTTACTGTGGAAGATCACCCATGGTGGTGAACAGGCATTCATTTAGGAGACAGAGTGGAGTGTTTACTGTGGAAGATCACCCATGGTGGTGAAAAGGCATTCCTTTGGGAAACAGAGTGGAAGGGTTTACTGTGGAAGATCACCCGTGGTGGTAAACAGGCATTCATTTAGGAAACAGAGTGGAAGTGTTTACTGTGGAAGATCACCCATGGTGGTGAAAAGGCATTCCTTTGGGAAACAGAGTGGAAGGATTTACTGTGGAAGATCACCCATGGTGGTGAAAAGGCATTCCTTTGGGGAACAGAGTGGAAGGATTTACTGTGGAAGATCACCCATGGTGGTGAAAAGGCATTCCTTTGGGGAACAGAGTGGAAGGGTTTAATGTGGAAGATCACCCTTGGCATTGCATCACTAGCTTACATGCATTCACTAGCTTACTGAGCCTAAATGTACTACTTTTTTACTATTTTAATCAACTCGATATATTTTAACGAATTTATTAATCAAGCACGTTAAGTAAAAACCTTACCGGTAGGTATGTCAGTGCCAAAGTATGTAAAAAACTAAAAAGCAACAAGACCTAGACGTTGCATGCAATCAGTGATCACCTGACGGCAGCCAGCTTATCGGTAGGTTTCGCTCCGCAACTGAAGGCATTCTCAGGAGGCCAAGCCAGGAAATGTAGAGAAAGATTCCCAAAGGGGGACGGAACCGGCTAACGAAATAAAGTTATGTATGTACTGTAACTAGCCACTGGGAAGCAGCACCGTAAACTTGCGCCAGACACGTTTCTGCTTGTTGATAACCGGCTTGCGTGTTTGGATGTAATACATTTCAAGCTTTTACAAGACTGGCCGCAATGGGTGTCTACCAATTACAGTAAAATGATAAATGCTGCTGCTGTATGAGCGGCATCCGGACAGCCAGCCAATCAGCAAGGACCAATTTATTGGTCTTATGCTGTTAGCCACCAAGGATATCGTATTCCTAGATCACCATGGCAACTACGTCTGTCAGAAAGATGGTGTCGCTATGGGGTCTCCATTGGGCCCCACACTCGCTAACATCTTTCTGTCACAGTTCGACGAGAGGATCGCTGCGGGCACCAAGCTCAGTGATAGGTACGTCGATGACGTACTTAGTGTTGGTAGTAACGACCCCACTGAGAAGTTGAGAGAGGTCAATGCCCTCCATCCTAATCTTAGGTTTACCCTTGAGATGGAGGAGGGGGGGGGGGGCGCTTGTCCTTTCTTGATTTGGTTGTCACTCGGGTTGACTATGCTCTTTCAACAGCGTGGTACCGCAAGCCTACAGATACTGGGCTCGTTCTCAATGTCACTGCGTGTGTCCCTGAGTAGTTCGTGGTATGTTTCATCGTATCTTTAATGCCAGTAAGGGTGGGGATGGTTCCCAACTCTATACCGCCATTGGGGATGCTAAGAATATTCTTAGCAATAACCAATATACTGATACGATGGTGGGGCATGAGCTAGCCGTAGTTCAAGCCGCTAGGGGGCGTGCAGGCCGTGGTTCTGGGGGCGAGGCACCAACAGCTGTTCCCACCGAGGTCATTGACCCGGTCGACCAGGCAGCTGATGATGATTCCAAGCCTATTATCTGTAAGTTCGAGTACCGAGGTCGGGCAACTGATCTGTTTGTTCGAAAGTTGCGTGGTCTTATACCCAGGTCTTGCACACGGCCAGTTCGGTTTGTTTTTGCAACATCTAAACTGCGCCAGTCACTCCCATCTCCCCATCCCGGTAATCCTTGCGTCTAACGTCGTTTACTCTTTCTCTTGTCCCTCTTGTAAGGGGGAATATGTTGGACACACCATCCAACACTTGTTTAAACGCGTTAGACAGCACCAGGATGGGACAGCCAATGATGGAAGCGAACACAGTAAGACTGTGCACAACCACATCATGACGCACCGCGACGAGCCCAATACACATTGGCTGACTGACTGGCGTGAATTGTTTAAACATTTCACTTTAATTGCTAGACACCCATTGCGGCCAGTCTTGCAAAATCTTGAAATGTATTACATCCATACACGCAAGCCGGTTATCAACAAGCAGAAACTTGCGTGACTGGCGCAAGTTTACGGTGCTGCTTCCCAGTGGTTAGTTACAGTACAGACATATCTTCATTTCGTTACCTGTTCCGTCCCCCTTTGGGAATCTCTATATACATTTCCTGGCTTGGCCTCCTGAGAATGCCTTCAGTTGTAGGGCGAAACCTACCGATCAGCTGGCTGCCGTCAGCTGATCACTGATTGCATGCAACGTCTAGGTCTTGTTGCTTTTTAGTTTTTTACATACTTTGGCACTGAAATACCTACCGGTGAGGTTTTTACTTAACGTGCTTGATAAATAAATAAAATACAATTAACTTACTATACCAGTATACATGCGGTTTAATTATTAATGATTTTAAAATACTCTATTTTTCGCACTGAAACTGTGTACATACAGTATGTGTATAATTAAATATAACTGTAGGGGCCTATCCTGTTCTATTGACTTTCGTTTATTGTTTTGGATAGAAAAACGTGAAAAACGAAAAACGTGCGTGTTTTTTTTTGTTGTAACCTGCTCCTTTCCCTTAATTGAAAATTAAACATCAGACGGGATATTAGATAGCCGAGATGGTAAATGCTGGCCTATCTAACCTGCTCCTTTCTACTAATTTTTAAGAAATGCCTTTATTGTTTTGGTTAGAAAAGTATGCTTCAATAAGATGGTCTTTTACCATAATTCTTAAAGACAAATGTGTGGTTAGAAACTCCTGTCTCTTTAATTTATATTGATATCGTAATAGTTGAAAGAGCAGTATAATTGACAATAATGTACAGTACACAGAGTAGTACACTGTTTATAAATTTAATAGAATAAGGAAGTAACGAGAGAAAGCCGCCCCAATATTAGATTATTACAACAACATATCCATTGGGTGAGAAAGTGGAGGAGAGCCAGCCCGTCTCAATCGCAAACGCGATCAATTTTCACTCATCTCGTCATGAACCCAACATGTATGTAACCTTTTGTTAAATTTGTTGGCTATGCGTTTGCGGTTGTTTGGGCGGAGTGTGGTAGGCCTACACTTTTCACACTTAAATATTTTGGTTGTGAAATGTTACAGGGCATAGCTATCTGAGATATTTCATTTATATTTTATTATGAGAGGAAGAAGAACATACAACGTTATTTACTATATATGTAACAAAATAATTGTTTTCGGGTTTAACTTGGAAGCCTCCCCAAATAGTTGATATACAATTATATTTAAAATTATTTCCATGGTCATGGTCATTCACCCGTCTTTAGTTAGAAATTTCTTTGCATGAAAGACAGTTTAGTTTAGTTTTTACTGATTTATTATCTCTTATCTGACTGGGGTAATAATAAAGGATAGGATAAATGGAAGCAAAGTGTGACAGTAACAAATATTTCCCCGTCACCCTAGCATGTCTTAAGTATATGATATATCAAAGGGGGAAGTTTGGATTCACTGCATAAATGCAGTTCACCAAACTTCCCCCGAATGCACACTGTAACTTCCCCCTTCCCACAAATATCCACTGTTGAATTAATTTGAAGCAATATAATAAGTACAAAATTGTGCGAGTTTTTAATTGTGTGGTCCAATTGTTATTTGATTTCTATTTATTATGTCTGATTATTATTTATTGATTATTATATTATGTTTGATTTCTATATATTTAAAGTGCATTTAATATCACACTGGTTTTTAGAATATTATACTATACAACCTTATGTTTTATTAATTTACCCAATCGAAGCCTCATAAGGGCCGGTTATTTGTTCGCATATCCCCTAATGCGCTCAGTAAGGTTCAAACAACATATTAATATGAAAATAAAGTATCTGCAAAGAAAAGAACCCAATACTATATAATTTGACCTTATTAAAAAATTTGCACGTTTGCACACTTATTTGTACAAATGCACTTTAGCAGATCGTAATGGTGGCTCTTATTTAACAAACTTATGTTTATCCTCTACCGATCTACGATGGTGTATGATAAGTGTCAGTCGCTAAAAGTGTCAAAAATCCAATTTAATAAATCAGGATTTGCGATTTTGGACCATATTCATGGACATTTTTAAGTCACTTTATAGACATAAAAAGTTAAACAAATGTTACGATTATAGTTAGAAATCACACCAAACTACATTTTAACCGTAAAAATAACATTCTACGATGAATAGAACTGGAAATAACAGTGTTTGAAATATCGAAAAAATGTTCACTATTTAAGTGCATTTTGCACTAAGTGCACATAAGTCTTTTCCCAAGTTTTATCCTATTTCACACACTACGATCTATCCTCTATCCAATGAAAAAAGTTTCAGATTAAACGGCCCTGTAGAACCGAAGTTATTTATGTTTAAAAATAGTCACTCGAAAATTTCAAATTATCTTGGTCACATAGTCTAGTGGTTATCAATCACGTTAATGAAACCTAAGTTCGCGGGTTCGAAATCCAATATTGACCTGACCATTCTTAATTTTTTTGCAAAAAAAAATATTTTTATTTTTTCACTAAAATCGCTCTAACTTCGGTTCTGGTGGTCCAAATTCAATAAAATTGGTATATTCTTTGCCGTAATTTTTTTCTTAATCTTTTGAGAAGGGGTTATTTTTGGCCCCACAAAAATTAAAAAAAAGGGCCAAAATAACGCGATATTTTTCGACCCTTAATGTTAAGATAAAAGATAGCGGAGTTAATTTGATACTTTTTACAGGTACTTTTGGCGCAATACGCTAAATTATAATGGAATAGCGATTTGTTAAAAAAAAAAATTTTTCGTCCCTTTTTATAAATATTATATTTCACACGATCGTCTGCCGCTCCAGTTTTATAATACCTCCGGCGCTGTGATTAACGCTGTTAGATAGATAATTTAACGCACTATAAGTCTGTGTAAACAAATCTCCCGTAAGTTAAGTAGTTTTCGAGCTAGACGATTTCCCGCGAAGCAAGTTTGAAGCGCGAAATTATAATTTTGGCCCTCATTTTTTTAATATCATCCTTGGAGCAAAACCGATAGCATGTTTGAATTCCCCGTATGGATATTGACTGTATAGAATGTACCTTAACCAACTAAAGTTAAAAATAAAAAATTATTCGATAAAAACTACTTTACAAATTTGGGCCCTTTTTGGCCCCTATTGCCGACATATTTTTTGTACCCCCATTCGATAGGAACGTAGCCCCAATGGTCTTCTACGAGTTTCATAAAAGAATTAGTGGATTCCTACCCGCGTTGTCGAATTAAACATTTCGGAAATAAGTTTTCCAAAAAAGACGGACAAAAACGTACAAATTTACAGCCCCTTTTTCCACCCGAAATTTTAATAAATATCTTACCCCCATTCGATACGAAGGTAGTACCACTCTTCCCCTTTCCAACCGCGTTACTTTCGTCCCCGTACGATTAATATTAGCCGAGTTATAGCGGATCCCGCAAAGTCATTTTGTCCGTTTTTTCAACTTTGACGGACATTTTCGGAAAAAAGGCGTAGTAATCTTTTTTGAAAAAAAAAACGAATTCACTAATTAATCCCTTCTATCGTATCCCGGCGTCGGCTAAGCAATAACATAGGGTTTTTTCGAGCCACTGTAGAGCGCCTTTCAACAAATTTTTAAAATTGTCGAAAAAATGACGGATTTTTGTCCGCCGTGTCCGTCGAAGGGTTAGATTTAATAATGTTAGAGTTGCTAATATCTTAGAATTCCGAGCCGCTCCCCTGGTGAGAAAATAAAAAAATTTGGTCAGTTCCTTCATCGAAAAGTCCCCCAGAATCCCAAGTTAACCTATATAGTTAGCGATGGCCTGCGGCTTTAGGAGCGGCCGCGGTATTCACCTCCCTCATAGCGGCCGTGGCGGTGTTGCGTCAAATGGAGAAATATTTATCCCACCAAGTAATTATGTTTATTTGTTAAAGAAAAACATTAGAAAAATAACCTATTTCAAATAAAATCTAACTCCCACATGTCAATCAGGTCTATACTTTTTCTATATATAAAAAAAAGTCTGACCTCATGTCACTTTTCCTACTGAGAATACAGTAACTAGCAAGTAAGTGGTGCGCTGGTTGGATTACATATATCATACAGTTAAGCCTACATACACAATATTCAATACGGCATATGGAGAGGCGCAAAAAGTCGCAAAACTTTATATGTAGACTAAAGCTGGAGCCGACTTTGCCGACCAATTCGACTATTCCGAGCACCTCTTGGGCCGTGTATAAAGACGACTATTCGACCCTGTGAACTGAGGGTGAGTCGCAAGTGGTCGGCAGTTCCACTTACATAAATCATCATAGGTCTACCATTGACTATATGGAGGGTCGCTAAAAGTCACAAAAGTTTATTATATGTAGATTATAGGGGAGCCGACTTTGCCGACCAATTCGACTCTTCCGACCACCCCAGTATATGATATATCTAAGCCGACAAGCCGACTACTTGCGACTTACACTCAGTTCACTGGGTCGAATAGTCGCCTTTATACCTGTAACATGTATGCCTTTATAACATAAATAAGAATAAAATAATTATCATATAAATAGTATTACTGAATAGTAAGATAAAGTATGTATATTTAGTACTTTATTAAGAAATTATTATTTAGCCGTATAATAAGCATTGCACCAATCATATTGCCTAAAACGTGATGAGTTATAGTTAATTAGACAATTAGGCTTGTGATAGGCCGCGACCTGCCGACTGGGTGCGACCAATACTCGCCAAAAATGGGTCAATTGGGTCAATTGGGCAATCGAGTTTCACCCCTTTTCTATAGTGTTAGTAGAACCGGTAGTAAGATTATTATTACTTAGGGAAGGAACAATTGAAATTATTCATGTAGCCCTGGCTCTTAATATTATGTAAAGTGGTAAAATTTGCATTTATACTGTATTTTCCTTAACAGCGTTTTGCATTTTGGCTTCAATTTAATTCAATTTATTTATTGAAATTCAATTCAAAATTTTTCATATTAGTGCGAAAATTATTATTGGTGCTATTTCCTCTATTAAAAATATTGGTATCCCCAAAAGTATTTTCATAATTGTAAGAGCCATTGTTTATACCATAATTTGGGTTGAATTGAATACCGGTACTATATGAATCTAGCCCGACTGGGCAAAACCTTGCATTTATTGTGTGTTCACTGTGTAATACTGTAATAAATAAAGAAAAAGATAAGAAGAAAATAATGTAGAGGGTAAATATAAAATTGATAATTGTTACCTATGAAATGTAAACATAAAATACCAATATTATATAATACCCAATATTAGATACAATGGATAGATGATGATCACTTAAAATTTATCAATAAAAAATCTAATACAATTAAATAATTATTTCAGATTATTAGTTAATATTTAAGAAATAAAGAGATCAAGCACCCTACATCGTTTTGAAGTAGTTCTTCACAAGTATTTTTATGTTAGGAGGCCGGAGGATGTTTTACCTGGGGATGTAAAAGTTCTAAAAAATATCTGGGGACAAAAACTGATGAAATGTACGTATGCCCTCATTCACCCATCCCCCATGTGTGTTTTAAGTTTACCTGAATTCCGTTTATACAGATGGTGTAAAGATGACTCGGGGCTCGGAGATAATCATTGCGAACGGGATTTCAATATGTATGTTACCAGTAGTAACGGTGACAGTGGAGTATGCCATGGCGATTCGGGTGGCCCATTGAGCTACAAAATACGCGGCACCTGGTACCTCGTGGGAATTGCAAGTTGGGTCGTCCGCGGCAGTTGCGAGGCCTCAAAGAATCACCCAAACGTATTTATGAAGGTGTCTTATTTCCAGCAGTGGATTTATTCGAGGACTGGAATGGAGAAACCGAATAGCTGTCGCACGCGCCGCGCCAATGTCAATTCGTGATTTTTGGTAGAATCAATGGTAGACTCACTCGGATAAGTCATTAAGTGGTTGGCTCCCTGGGATTAGTGGTTACGGATGGTGGATCTTGGATTGTGGGTTGTATGTCGGTGCGCGAGTCTGTGTGGCAAAAACAATAGGGTCGGTGAACTAAGCGAAGGAAGCCAATTTCGAAAGGATTTAACGTCACTACAAAGTTCTCCAATAATTTCTTATCTTGGTTTCAATGGACAGTGATTTTCGATCCATTCAAATACAAATTGAATCTCAATCATTTCACATATGCCTTATATCAATTGAAAACGGAGAAACTTGTGTGTCGTTGGCATTACAAAAATTAGGAACATTTATAAAATGCTGTTTGCAATTTGGCAAGCTTGGTAGATTACCGGTACCTGCAACCTAACAGACTGATATGTGTGTACAACCTGAAGTACTAATGAAGTAAACTGCAATATATACTGTAATGCAATAGGCTGAGTGTATATGCTAACATACCGGTCAGGCAATCTGCTGAGTTTACAATTGTTAACATCACTTTCTCAATGTTGATCATCATGAATTTAATTAATTGTTGTGTCAAAAGACGCGCAAGAGTCTCTGCTTTCAGCTGATATAAGCCACGTGTGAAATGATTGAATCACTATCCATAGAAACCAAGATTAGAAATTATCAGAGGACTTCGTAGTTACTTCAAATCTGTACCAGCCAATCACAGCCGATTTTCAGAATTGGTTTTCCACACTTACTTAAACCCGCTATTATTTCGACCGTTTCCTCGTGTTTTACAAAAAACACACCCGCCACGAAATTCAGGGCACCTTGTTTCCCCTTATTCAATTGTTTCTAGTCCAACAAATATATTGCGCACCAACCATATTGCGGTATAATTTGAACCTAAATCAATGGTCTTATATTATTGTGGTTGCTGGGTTGTAATCTATATAACAATTAATTGATGCTGTAATCGGATTTTTATCTAACTTATAAAATAGACTAAATACAATTTGCCTGAAATACAAAAAACTGTAAACTTAAAGAAACAGAATGCGTGTGATGCTTATCAGAGGTCAAACAGGCAAGCAACCAATATTGAACGATTAAAAAATACGAGCAGCTGCCTTTGTCTATGGCAATGTATGGCACATTCATAAGAATGCCACACCGGGTTCACTGTGTCAAGTACAATGCAGATATCTCCAACCAGACACTATACAACATTGGAGTTTTCACATTGGTTCCCCCAAGTTTGACACTAGAACATAGCCACCTCCACTTTGCAGGACACTGTTTTCGCCATGAGGACCATCCTGTACACAATCTTGTGCTTTGGCAGCAGCCTCATGGAGAAAAAAGCATGGTGGACAGCCCATGACTTTCGTGAGACGACTCCTAAAGGGCACTGGTCTTGAAGATGCAGATAATCTCGCGAAAGTCATGGGGGATACGAAGTTGTGGTGGTGCAACTTTGTTGATAAGCATAGCGTTCTTTAATGCACGCTGCTTTGGGATTGCCAATTGTGGATTGCATGGTGGTGCCAAAGACAAAATGATTTTGTTAATCTGGTTTAGCATCTCAATGTGCAGCTTCAATGCAGCAGGCCGATTATAGTAGTAGTAATAGTACGTGAGGGTTAACTCCATTATAATTTAGAGCGGCATAGATTTTTAACTTGATGTCTTAGTTAGATACAGTACCTTAGTTTAAGTAGATACATTACCTTAGTTACACTAGGCAGATAGAGTAACTTAGTTAAGGTAAATACAGTACCTTAGTTAAGTAGATACAGTGCCTTAGTTAGGTAGATACAGTACCTTAGTTAGGTAGATCAGTTCCTTTGTAAGGATTTTTTTAAACCTCATAAGTCTCATTTATTCACATAATACCCATCACCAGCTGACGTTGCTAGGCAACCAATGTACGAGGAAAATTTAAAATGAAATCCTTTGCCCGCCCCCAACACAAAAACAGTCTCTACGGTGTATGGAGCATACTAAGTAACAGGTTAAACTGTTAAAGGTCTAAAAGCGCGAACAACTATGTTTTTTTCAATATATTCAACGACATTTGTTATGAATAAACTAGGGTAAAGGTTCAGCAAATTTTGAGATTTCGACTGACATTGCATTAAGAAACGAGCGTTTCCACTAAGAAATTGACTCCAATTTTGGCCCCCCCTCCAAGGGGCCCCCAAATTGGTGACTACCCAGTGGGCCCCACCATCCCTTAATCAGGCTCTGGTGGTGGGTATAAAAGTTATATGTAAATAATGTAAATTAAAGGTTCGCTGATTATAGCTTTTTTTTCAAGTCTATATTCATAACTCTATTTGTAGCAAAACTGTAATATATATAAACTTAAGGTTTTACAACTAATCTATAAGGTCCATATCCTAGCCGTTCGAGGTTAATTACTACTACTACTAAGTCGAGCGAACTCGGACAGTGGAAATGAGATCCATCCAGGCTTCCCGAGGCTTGTCGCAATTTCGTTTCTCCCAAGTTCAGTATCCCTTTCAAGTTGATCTATATATGTTATAGCCGGTTGTCCACGGCTACGCTTTCCTTGTGTTGGTTGCCAGAAAAGTAGATCTGGTATGACCTCGTCTTTACTTCTCCAGCAGTGCCCACTGAATCTTATTCTGCGTTCACGGAGGGTGGTTGAAACAGGTGGTATATTACCATAAAGCTCGGCGTTTGTCATGTGTTGTCTCCAGCTGATGTTTAGGGCTGCCCTTAGTTGTCTTGTGTAGCAACCATCAATTCGTTGTTCAAGTGATTTAGTCAGTGTCCAGGTCTCACCCCCGTATAAAAATACATTTTCCACTGTGGCTCGAAAGAACTTAGTCTCCAGGTGCCTGGAGAGATCTGATTTCCAGATGGTATCCATTTTTGATAGAGCTACCCAAGCCTTTGCTTTCCTAACTTCTATGTCCTTTTTGCTACTCTCTATCCATGATCCTAGGTACTGGAAGTCGTCAACCTTCCTTAGTTGATTATTATCAATGGTTGTCAAGTTTCCATCAACATTAAAGGTCATGAATTCGTTCTTGGAATCATTTATATGCAATCCAACCTCCTAAGCAGCCCTCTCCACTTTATTTAGTAGAAGCTCTGCATCTGCTAGCGTATTAGAGAGCAGGGCGATGTCATCCGCAAAGTCGTGTCTGTAACTGTAGTTGCCGGATATCTACTACTTCTGCGTTCTTGAAGTGTGAATCCCAGATCTTCACCCTTTGTGGCCATCCTCATTGCGTAATCCAATACAATTACAAATAGTAATGGTGCTAATGTGTCACCTTGCAGTACGCCAGCCAGGATTGAGAAAAACTCAGTTTCACCATCTGGTGAGAGTACCTAATCATAATGGCATTTACTAGTACAGCTAATATCTCTCACCAATATAGCTATTGCACGTACAGTGGTGCGAATGAGCGTAATACCAATAGTACTTAATAGACATTAGGAAAGATATAGAGAGGTGACATTTAATGTATGTAATACACCTAAGAATGAAGTTCTTTTTCAGAAGTACAATATTATATACACCGCAATATTGACAATAATCGTTACTAAACATCTGACTAATCGTACTATTAACACCTTCACCTGTTATACATCCAAAATGTTAGCTATTCTCAGCCATGAGTACTTGTTGGTAATCCCCTCTATCTAATAATAGTCCCCTTTTACTGCAACAAATAACCAGATAAATTGTCCTTACTGTATTGTAATTCCTACAATACTTTTATTGAACCATTATTGCATTGTTCAGTTTGTCGATACGCAATATCTAATACTGGTTTTGGCCTCACCATGACTGAATTGTGTAGCCATATTCTTCAACCTTTCTGTTACGATATATGGCGTTGTGTACTAGAACAACCCATCATACAGTATAGAATAATTAGATAAGTCGTATTGACGTACAGCTGTAATTAGATAGGGTA
>JAUCBJ010001891.1:0-49741 GCA_032718475.1 Nemertoderma westbladi | reverse complement strand
TCGATTTCTGTAAAGATGACCGGCATATTATTACAGGTAATTAATTAATAGACCTCTTTTATTAAAACACGTTAAATTAATTAATTAGGCGTAGGGTCTAATTCAGTACTGTACCACGTACCATAGATAATAGGCGAGTCAATCTAGCCGAAAAAGGGGGTCAACCCATAACAAATTCGCAATTCATCCAAACCAATTTTATTTTATTCTACATTACCTTGTTAATACCCCCACAAAAAGTCTATAAAAATATATTATGCGGATCACCATCAATTTCCTGTTTCTTTCCTTAGCAACATGGATTTTACATAGCAACAAGGGGTCTATTAGTGGGATTTTCTCCAAATTTGGTACAGACAAACTTTACTCTAATGACTATCGATTGACAGAAGTATGCACTTCTATATGGTTACCAATTTAGTTTCCAGAGCAACGGAAATTAGTCTAATAATTTAACCATTTTTAATAGCAATTTTGCTGGTACAATATAAGGACCTTATTTACACAACTTCTCTACTAAACGGGTGGATGTAACCTCGCCCATCGTATTTATCGACCTCAAAAACCCTTATCCCCAAAAAATTTATTTGTTATATGATAAACTATTGCGGTTTTCAAACTAAAACAAATAAATAAATTACATCTAAAATCAATAGAGCAATAACAATTTAATCATGTGAAAAATCTTCACTAACATTAATGGAAATTATGAAATTTCCTTGTGGTGGAATTGTACAATTTTTTTTACAACGGTTACCTTAATATATCGTGAAGTTTTTGATATATGTGGCTGGCCACGAGAAAAGGGACCTTATGTCGCAAAACCTGATTCTGGATAATGCGTTTAAAGTTTCCCTCTATTTTTGAACAAATTTAATTGGATTATCAATTTAGAAATGTATAAAACGATGAGGGAAATTCAAATTGGTTCTGATATTCAAGATACCTAGGAAATAACTAATTACAGGAAGCAATATAAGATGTTGCAGTGTTGTATATAACACTGTTTTAGGGTTTTCATGTCTGAATTTAGGACTTTAATAAATTGTACTAATACGGGTAGGTAGGCCTACAGTTATTTTTTAAATGTAATATCGGCTGTCATTTTGTTAATTTCTGTTCAGTTAGTTCTGAAATTTTGTAAGCACCTACTGCGATATTAAGTGACACTGAAGAATGAATCCCAGACTGTAATATTCAATAGTCTACCGCTAGGGGGCGATAATGTTCTAGAATGTAAATTGCTTGTCATTTTGTTAATTCCTGTCCGTTTGTTTTGAAATTTTGTAGACACCTTCTACAATATAAAATGATACTGGAGAATGAATCCTAGACTGTAATATTCAATTGTCTACCGCTAGGAGGCGATAATGTTCTAGAATGTAAATTGATTGTCATTTTGGTAATTCCTGTCCGTTTGTTTTGAAATTTTGTAGACACCTACAATATAAAATGACACTGGAGAATGAATTCTAGCCTGTAATATTCAATAGTCTACCGCTAGGGGCGATAATGTTCTAGAATGTAAAATTTTTTGAAAAAAAAATTTATTTTTTTGAAAAAAAATTTATTTTTTGAAAAAAAAATATTTTATGAAAAGAATTTTACATTAACAAAAAAATTTTTTTTGGTTAGGGGCCTACCATGTTTTTTTGAAAATTTTGCAAATTTTTTTTTTAATAGTTCATTAACAATATTAATAGTTTCAAAGTGTTATAAGTTTGATAAAAAGCCGAATAACATTGACCTGCCTAACTATATAGCAAGAATTGCTATGATATTAACCTTTTCAATTTTTTTTTAAAACAAAATTAATTTGAAAAGAGCTACCCGAATCACCTTCACATAAATCGCTATAACTTTTTTTGGAATAAATATTGAGACACCGTTTTTTTTGTTAAAATCTCTGGAAAATTCGGCATCTCATAGGCCTAATAACTCAAAATCGACCTCCGGTAACATAAGGTCCCTTTTCTCGTGGCCAGCCACATATTTAAAAATTTGATGCGACTTCTAGTTTCCGAGATATAACAATTAATGTGTAACACGCCAGTGTAAATATTACTATTTTCCCATTGAATCACAGCTTATTGTGAAATTAATTAAATTATTCTGGAACATTTGCTACTTACTTTTCCCTACTGTTCCTTTTGTTTGGCTTGTGTTATACAAATTTACGCAGAATTTCCATGAATAAACATATGATCCGCAAAATAAAATTTGGTAGACTTTTTTTGGTCATTAATAAGGTAATATAGAATCAAAATTGTGTGGTTCGGATTGATTGCGAAATACTTATGGGTTTTTGCTAGATTGACTCGACTATAAGTAATAATCATTATAACACTTAAATGAATTAATTACATTAATTATTATTATTTAATTTAATTTTATTTAATTAATAATTTACTTACCGATATGATGCGGATTAACTGAACATTACCTTCACTCCCTCCTGCCAATATTGGGTACCATGGGAACGAAATTAAAATTAGTCTAATTAGGGGTATCAGAATATAGACCATTACAACATAGTCCCTGTAGTCGGATAGATTTAGGTGCGGTTTGGTTCCAGTAATAATGTAACATAAAAATAAACTAATAAACCAGTAATTAGCTTAATAATATTATGTATTCAGTTATCTGTTAGGTTGTTTGTTATTGGTTTGTATCAATGGCGTTTTAACCAACTGGTAGTTCTACTTAAATAAACAAACTATAATGGTACCAATAGGCGTACCGGTACTGCAATGCAGTAAAGTAACTGTACAGAGAATACAACCGGTAATGTATAATAAAAACTTTCATTTTCAAGTCTGCCACACAGTCCCATTACTTACAACAAAGGCTTATTATAATAATATATTACACCTGTCATTTTAGATAAGAAGGGACATCCCTAACCCACACCCCACCTTATTTTTATACAATCTTTATCATACTTTATTTAACATGGAGCTACATAGAATTTTCTTTTTTGAATTTATAGACTTTTAACGTTTGCGATATCGCCCTCATTGCATCATTGCATCATATTATTAGCCACAATGGCATATTATTAGAAAGCATGAGTTGTAAGGATTCCAAATATAAATATATTTTGAGTTTCGTTGAGAAACAGCTGAGATATAATACTGGCGTTCAAAGATTGTGATAAATTATCATTCGCTGGAAGTCATTTATTATAATTAATATAAACACAACATTCTAGAACGGGTTATTATTTTTATCATTTTTATGATAAAAATCCTATTTATTTATCCTATTTATTATATATTATTATATTTATGTATGCATAGCTACACACATAAATAACTGGTATATCATAATGAAAGATAATTCTTGCAATCTTAGAACGCCCATATCTCATTTGTTTATCAACGAAATTTAGACATTGATGCATATTTGGAATCCTCACAATGCAAGCTTTCAAATATATAAAAAATAAATCACTATTGATGAGAAAAATGGCAGCAAAACGAAGGCAACAATTTCGTAAAAGACACTTTTATAAAACGTTAACGTAAAAATTTAAATGTAAAATTGAAAATTCCGGTTACATGGGGTCCTCTTCTCTGAGTTGAACTAATACAATTTTTAATAAGGAAACAGCTTATTTCTGCGAGTTAAATTCTCGTGCAGTAGGGAGATGATTTTTGACTCATACTGTATGGAATACTGTTTGGAACAACTTGACACTATTGTATTTAGACCGGTATTGATACAGAATATGATACTCTGACCTTTTTGAAATTTCCCACCACCACAAACAAACAACTTTCCCACAAACAGAGAAATGTATCATTGGATTTGGTAGGTTTTCTCATGTTACAATAAGTGTGGAATTATTGTACTGTTTATAGCAGAGTAAGTGTCTTTTTCAAAAATTACGAGTGTACAGAACAGTGAGTGTGGAAAAATAGTAATGTAAGTTCATATAAGTATATAAGTGTCACTCATCAAAGAAAGTATAATTTTTAATGTCGTTTTATTCCTGGTAAAATAAATTATTATAAAAATATATGTATATAAATTAGTTCGTATTTGAATAGTTTCGTGAGTTGCCAAATCGGTTGGATCTATATATGGGAGTCTAGAACTGACACGTTATATTCGTCGAATAAGTGGCCATTGTCGATACAGTGTTGTGTTATTCCACAACGTTTATAGCCATTATATAAGACCGCTTAAAACTATAAATCGATACATTTTATTTACCAATTACCATTATTTACATTCAAATTTTAAGCCCACCACCAACACTGTCAGTAAAAACTCTAACACTCTCCATAAATAATGTTCGTTGTGGCGTTTTACATGTTTTCGTTTAAGTTTTCCAATGTAATTATGGTCAGTTCAGGCATTACAGTCTATTTTACATATTGCATGCATGAGTTTAACCTTCTTTCCCAACCCTCTTTAAATCGGAGCAAATTTGTTGAAATTTTCGAAACAGTTTCAAAACGAGTCAACTTAAACTTTGTAAAAAAAATTTAAGGGGGGGATACACCATTTTGGTCCAAAATATGTCGAAATTTTTTTATGGTCTATTAATATAATGCACCATTGAATGGTGTTTCCAAATCTGATAACCGCTATTTCATAGCTCTTTTAGTTTTCAAGTTATAACAATTTCCATTTAGGAATTCCTATTGAAATTACTATTACTATGTATACTGAAAGGTCGATTATCTCCAAATATTTTTTTTATGAAATTGTCAACTTCAAAACGCTACTACTTCTACAATTTTTGAGCAATTAGTCTGAAACTTCCTGTGGGTGTCTACATAGCCACCCTGCATAAAACAGCTGCATCAGACAACTTTGCGAAATTATTTGTTAATAAAATTTAATACTATTTATAACAAACCTAAAAATTTGCATAAATTTGCAGCGCCACCTAGCGGTGCAGAATTATTTTCACAAAATTTCGCCTGATAGTTATGTTGCCCCATCTTTGATCTATCACATCAAAAAACTTTCATGTGATTAGATTGCCTGTAAAAGTGTTAGGGTTTTAAGCGCAACCAAGTTTTTTTTGTTGTTAACTAGTATTAACTAATATTAAATAGCGAAAAAAATTTTTTTGACCTGTCATGTAGAATAGCATCTTAGGCACCTATATGCCAAATTTTAGCCAAAACCAAACAATTTTGAAACGCTGAGAGTGATAAATCGAAGAGTTGTCCGAAAATGCTGTACCCCCCCCCCCCCCCCCCCCCCTTAATTGGTAGTTCGTCCGATGTAACAGGCTGAGATAACTCCCCACCAAATATGACTCCCCAGTCTTCTCAGTCTAGGCGGAGAACACCCCCAGTTTTCTTCCTAGATTTCTTAATTAACGGAAAGGAGCAGGTTACAGTGGCAGGCTTTTCTAACCAAAACAATAAACGACAACTCATTAACATAGGTAACAGTTTAATTTTTGCAATATACGAAAATAGCACAGGTACGGATATGAATAATAACTCAATTAGGGGAGTCATCTCAGCCTAAGGGGAGTCATCTCAGCCTAAGGGGAGTCATCTCAGCCTAAGGGGAATCATCTCAGCCTAAAGGGAGTCATCTCAGCCTAACGGGGGTGTTCTAAGCCTAGACTACGATAACTGGGGGTGGGGAGTGTTCTCAGCCTAGGCTGAGACGATTGGGGAGTCATTTCAAGAGGGAGTTACAGTATCTCAGCCTTGTAAACCAGCACTATTGACTGCTATTAGACCGAAGTTTAAATTGGTAGTTCGTCTGGTCCAATATATTTGACCGAGTCCTACGTTCGAAATTAAATGTGTGCAATCCAATCTGATCAAGGATTGTTTTTATAGCTTTGGAGACTGTTGGTACAAATCGTATAACACAATAAGTATCGTCAGTAGGTTTGGGAGCTACTGTTGGAGCTGGCGGAGTGTTGGAGACTATTCTCGACCACATCTCGCGGGTAGTTGTTTATATTAACAGTATACAGTATCGCGGGTAGTTGTTTATATTAACAGTATACAGTATCGCGGGTAGTTGTTTATATTAACAGTATACAGTATCGCGGGTAGTTGTTTATATTAACAGTATACAGTATCGCGGGTAGTTGTTTATATTAACAGTATACAGTATCATGGGTAGTTGTTTATATTAACAGTATACAGTATCGCGGGTAGTTGTTTATATTAACAGTATACCGTATTTTTTTTTTTTTTTTTTTTTTTTTTTTTTATTATTTCGGAACGGTTGTGTGGCCCGTCCAGCCTATAATTAATTATTATGTTATATCATATTTATATAATAGAAAACCTAATATTATACCGGTATATAACACAAAAATGGGAAACATATAAGGTAAACTAAGTAAAGTAAAGTAAACTAAGTAAAGTAAAGTAAACTAAGTAAAGTAAAGTAAACTAAGTCTCTTGTTTTTGGATGGTGTACTATTGAGACAGACAAGTGAACTTATAGATTGTCCCAGTAGTACAAATTGAAGATGGTTGTGGAAAAAAGGGCCCATTCTGATATAAGCCTGAAAAATTGGACGGTGAAATACTCAGCACGCGAGAAAAACGCTACGCCCCACAACAGTACAGTTTCACACAGAAACTGTATTACCCTACTATCGCGGGTAGTTGTTTATATTAACAGTATACAGTATCGCGGGTAGTTGTTTATATTAACAGTATACAGTATCGCGGGTAGTTGTTTATATTAACAGTATACAGTATCGCGGGTAGTTGTTTATATTAACAGTATTCAGTATCGCGGGTAGTTGTTTATATTAACAGTATATACAGTATCGCGGGTAGTTGTTTATATTAACAGTATACAGTATCGCGGGTAGTTGTTTATATTACCAGTATACAGTATCGCGGGTGGATCTAGGACACTTCCCCCCCGGACACTTCCCCCCCGGACACTTCCCCCCGGACACTTCCCCTCCGCCCAAGTAGGACACTTCCCCCCGGACACTTCACCCCCCCCCCCCCCGGACACTTGCCCCCCGGACACTTCCCCCCCAGTTAAAGTGTTAAAATTAAAATTGTATCATCAGATAATAAATTGACTAAGCCTAAAGTAGGAGTTGTATTGAATGTTAACCAATTTAATATATAAATTACTACAATATTATATAATTCAACAAAATCCTATTAAAAATATTGCAAGTAACCAGGAAATTTGATATGTTGTGTGTATAATATATATATAGTATGTATAGTAGTAATATGTATATCAATATGTAATGCTGAACACAGAATACAGGTCGATGCATGTCGATTTTACCCTGGAGAGGTATAATTTTGATTGCATCAATAATATTCATCCCCATCTGCTACAATTTGAAGAAGACTATTACATAAAAATACCTATAATTAAAACAATTAATTATTATAATTCTATAGTTAATAAAAACAGTATATTATTCGGGGGATGGAATTTATAGGTCATCTACTATAATTAATTGTTTAAAGATTAGCAAACAATACGATGGAATTGCCTTGATAAAACCCATCAATAAAACTTGGATATAAAATGTAAAATCGGGATGCAAAAGATCACTTTCTGAGCTACCAAAGGAAAATTGGATACAACTTATCTGGATACAAGCGGTCCGTTTACCTTACAAAATGAAAAATACGAATGTGCGAAGTTAAGAACAGTCGGGGGGGGGGGGGGGAGTGTCCGCGGGGGGGAAGTGTCTGGGGGGAAGTATCCGGGGGGGAAGTGTCCGGGGGGGAAGTGTCCTACTTGAGCGGGGGGGGAACTGTCCGGGGGGGAAGTGTCCGGGGGGGAAGTGTCCGAACACCATCGCGGGTAGTTGTTTATATTAACAGTATATACAGTATCGCGGGTTGTTGTTTATATTAACAGTATACAGTATCAGTGAGATATTGTATTTCAGCTTCATACTTCGGCTCAGAAATATTGCAAAAAACATATTTTTATAATTGTAACCATCCTATTGTCCGGCCTATTGTCCCGCCTATTGTCCCGCCTATTGTCCCGCCTATTGTTCCGCCTATTGTCTCGCCTATTGCCCCGCATATTGTCCTGCCTATTAATTGTCTCGCCTATTGTCCCGCCTATTATCCCGCCTATTGTCCCACCTATTGTCTGGCCTAATGTCCCGCCTATTGTCCAGCCTATTGTCCCACCTATTGTCCTGCCTATTGTCCGTTTATCCTTGCTATAATGCGTAATTTTGGATTAACTATAAGAAAGTTTGAGATGTCAGTTATATTCGATGAATAATTCAGGGTTGGAGCAAGTTAAATATTATTAATCAAATGTCAAATATAATTACATATATATTTCGGTAGCTCAGCGCTATCTTTATCAATAAAGTACAAATTCTAATATAAATTGCAGAATTGACTAACGTAATGAACGACTTGATATCTGTTGAAAATTGCACTAAAAACAGAATAAATGTTGTAACCAAAAAACAGAAGACATAGGCAGGGAAACGTATAGGGACCGTAGGTGCATACTGGAGAGCCTAACGAAATATATTTATAATTATATTTGTAATTTGATTAATAATATTTAACTTGCTCCAACCCAGAATTTTTCATCGTAATATTGGATGTCAACTCAGTGGAAAGACAGCTTAACGATAATTATACTTTATACAGGAGATGAGGGCGGCACAATTAGAATAATTGATACGTTCAGTAAAGATCAAACTGAAAGAAAGAAAAGTATCAAACAGGTGGAAAGTATATTGAAGAAAGCTGAAGAATTAAAGGAAATTGTTGAGTATATTGGATGGGTTGGTCCCATAAATAAACCACTCCAGGGTAAGATAACTAATATAATTATATCTACTGTTGATGTTCTTTCAGATAAAGAGAAAGAACTTTACTTTAGACTGGATGCAGATATTTCTGAGTTAACAACCCAGAATCTGGTTAGTATTTGGGGTTTAGATGAAGTTTCAACAATAGAAATTGTTAATAAATTCAGAGACATGGGACTTATGATTATGAATATAAGTGGATCAAATACACTGAAACTTCCAAAAATTTTAATTAATTATATAAAAGAACAAAAACTGCCAATAGAGATACTGGCGAGAGGCCCAGAAGCATTGGCTGCTTATAAAGCAGCTCTTTCTAAAGGGACTACATGGATACTGAAAACCCGGTTAATGTTAGTGGGACAAGAGAGGGCTGGTAAAACTAGTTTGAAGAAGTCCCTTATTGGTCAACCGTTTGATATAAATGAACCAATAACTGATGGTATTGACTCATCTGCTAACTGTATTATAAATACCGGACAAAACACAGATTGGACCAACATGAAAGAAGGGCCTGAGACAGCTGTTGATGTCGTCATTACTAAGGAAATTGCAAAAACAGTTCTAGAAAGAAAACAAGTTGCAGGTGATGAGTCTGATATTTCTGGAACTTCAGCAATGGGTATTGGTATTGCGACACCCTCAGTTGCAACATCTTCATCTTCTACTGATGATCAACATAAGATTGCTACTTCAACTTCAAGTTATGGTGCTGAGAAAGTTCAAAAGGATAGTTTGTGGAGGCGGGTAGTTTCAGTATTACCTGGTTTAAAGTCAAAATATAATAGAAGTAAAATAACTAAAAAATCTAGTACAACTTTATTAACTGCTGAGAATGAAAGTAAACCTATTGAAGAAAATCTTTCTAGGCAACCCATAAGGGAAGCTATGGAAAATGATATTCCTGACAACATCACAAAGGGAGTAGAGGATATATTGTTATCTGGTAAACCTCAAGATATTCTAGCTAAATTTAATGAGGAAGACAGTCGCTTTTCTCTACAGATAGTCGATTTTGGTGGCCAATGTATTTATTACACAACCCATCAGATATTTTTGAGTAGACGAGCTATTTATATAATTGTATTTAATCTCTTGGAAAATCTTGAAAAAACTCCAGATATTATTTTCAGATCTGATGAAAACAATATTAATGAGTTTGTTTTCGGTGAGATTAAGAATATTGAGTTTATTGAATTTTGGTTAAAAAATATTTATTCATTTGGTACAAAACTAGAAGTAAATTCTTGTCCACCTGTTTTTGTAGTTGGAACTCATAAAGGCAGCTTACATGCTGATCCTGATACTCAATCTGTAATAGCAAGTAAAATATTTGAAAGGATTAAGACCCATTTGGGTAAATCTTCATATACAGATAATCTAATTAAAGATTACATTGCTATAGAGAATAATATAGCGATTATAAATAGTGGAGAGAAAGGACTTGAAAATTTACAGGCCGATATTGTCAAGGAAATGGTAAATTTTAAGGAGGAAATACCTTTGCAATATCTAAAATTTGACCAACTTGTGTCTCAATTAATCATGGATGGTAAAGTTTATATTGACATTGACTTGCTAGAAATTAAATTAAAGGATATTGATGTAGAAATGGATAACATTGGTTTGAAAACCATGTTAGAATTTTACCACGATTTGGGTAGAATAATTTACTTTGACGATGAATCTCTAAGGGATACTGTTATACTGAGCCCAGAATGGTTGAGTGGAATGTTTACCAAAATAATAACTGTTAAAGACAAAATAAAGAAACAACATTTTACTTTCTGGAAGGACCTGGATAACAATGGTATATTACATGAAGAACTCCTTAATTATCTGTGGGAAGGCGTTCTTGATAAAAAACAATTTATGTTGAATATTCTAGAACGTTTTGATTTATTATGTGAACGAGTTTTACCAAGAACCGAAAGAACATTGCAAGATGATGTAAAGTTGGCTTATTATGTACCTTGCCGCCTTAAATCTGTTAGATATACTCCATTCACACCAAGACAATGTAAAGTTGAATTTTATATTATATTCAAGAGTTTCTTACCGCAAGGATTGTACTACCGTTTAATTAAGAGAACTATTGATTTGTCCTACATTGTAGGTAATAGAGTAATTCAACCTAAACTTTACCACAGAGTTGCTCAAATATTTTTAGATTTTAATCATCAGGTAATTTTGGAAAGATCTTCTATTTCATTAAATTGGATTAAAGTTCAGGTAATTAGATCTGAGATGTTGAGTTCGGGCGATGAACAAACTGAAAGAAAACTTGCACCAGATCCGGATATTGTGAATAAAGTAAATCATTTTATTAATACTTCATTGAAGGAAATTATTACCCAAATGAGATTTAAAAATATTTCATTTGAGTTCGAAATAAAATGTGAATGTAATGCTAAATGCGATCAACATAGATTACTTGACTGCAATGAAGAAGGATGTTTTCACTTTGTAAAACTGGCTGATATTCTATCAAATGATTTTCTTGAATGTCAATTTAATAACTCTGTTAGAAGTCGATATATTAGTGGAAAATTCCCTGTTGTTGGGAGATTTAGCTCACATTGGTTAAACATTACAACTAACCGAGACGACCTTATTGATAGAATGGAAATCTCAAAATTACTTGTATACTTAGCAAGTAAGGGGGCTATATCAAAGGAAGTTTTAGCTGTTATTGAATCTAAGTCGAATTTGTTGAGTAAGAATAAGATTTTGTTGGAGTCAATTAGATGGGGATCAGAAATTAATTACAAACTATTTATTGAAGCATTATATGTAACCAATCAACCGCTTTTGGTTGAAATTTTGCACGGAAAAATCAAAAAGGAAGACCAAATGTTCCCTGATATTCTAACAAAGTATAAATATATGTTAATGAATAATTTAGAACAAACTAAACTTGTCGCACAGCTTCTTGTTAGCAGACAAGTTATAAGTAAATCTATCATAGAAATAATCGAATGTAAAGAATCGATAGATGATAAAAATGTTGTACTTATAAACGCAGTAATGAAAAGATCTTACAAGGATTTTCTATCTTTTTGTACATGTCTCAAGGTCACCAACCAACATCATTTAGCTGATACTCTAGAGGAAGCTACCAAAGGTTATGATGCGGATATTGTAGACATTACCGATCAACCTGATGAAGTTGCTGATATAGATAATACTAATCAAGGTGGAGAGGCTGCTGGGGTTATAGACGATACCAATCAACCGGTGGAGAGGCTGCTGTTATAGACATTGCCAATCAATGTAATGTAGCTGTTGTTATAGATGTTACCAATCAACCGGTGGAGAGGCTGCTGTTATAGACATTGCCAATCAATGTAATGTAGCTGTTGTTATAGATGTTACCAATCAACAGGTGGAGAGGCTGCTGTTATAGACATTGCCAATCAATGTGATGTAGCTGTTGTTATAGATGTTACCAATCAATGTAATGTAGCTGTTGTTACAGATGTTACCAATCAACCGGTGGAGGGGCTGCTGTTATAGACATTGCCAATCAATGTGATGTTGCTGTTGTTACAGATGTTACCAATCAACCGGTGGAGAGGCTGCTGTTATAGACATTGCCAATCAATGTAATGTAGCTGTTGTTATAGATGTTACCAATCAACCGGTGGAGAGGCTGCTGTTATAGACATTGCCAATCAATGTAATGTAGCTGTTGTTACAGATGTTACCAATCAACCAGTGGAGAGGCTGCTGTTATAGACATTGCCAATCAATGTGATGTAGCTGTTGTTACAGATGTTACCAATCAACCGGTGGAGAGGCTGCTGTTATAGACATTGGCAATCAATGTAATGTAGCTGTTGTTATAGACGATACCAATCAAGGTAGAGGGGCTGCTGTTATAGACATTGCCAATCAATGTAATGCAGCTGTTCTTATAGATGTTACCAATCAACCGGTGGAGAGGCTGCTGTTATAGACATTGCCAATCAATATAATGTAGCTGTTGTTATTGATGTTACCAATCAATGTGTCTGGAAATGCATTGTAGACAATTCTAATTATAGTTTTATAAAAACATCTAATTAATAAAATTGAATTTTGTATAAGAACTCTAATTAATTGAAGACGATACAGACTGCTATTAAAGTGGTTATATTATTAAAATTATTAAATATAAAGTCAGGTGTCATTAAAACCTTAATTGTAGATTCAATAATAGCTAGTAATTTAAATAAACGATAAACTATAAGTTTTATATAGTGGTCAGCAGACTGGAAAGATTTACCTATCAGTTGAAGGCTTTCACTTAGCTCAAGCTAACAAATTACACAGATTGACGGTAAGAATTCATACTTTGTGTCACTTCCTGGCCTTTTTTCTCGAGAATATCACAAAAACTTGGTCAGCAAAGACCATCTGTCGATCAATGATTACATGCAAAATAAATATAATATTTAATTTATTGTTACCAGTTTTTATGTTCCACCTTCTGGTTTAGTTAGTACTTCAGTTGTTTGAATTAATAATAGCACAGTTGTTGACTTAAATTGCATTAGGAATTTTTTTTAATTAATTCATTTTTTGTGGTTGAAAAATTTGAAAAAACTGAGTGATAAATATTAGTAGTGTTAGATGATAGACGCGATAAAATTTAACAATTTATCATCTTATTTGTAGAGAAGTGGAGACGAAGTACAACACCATGGTAGAAACTATTCTATTCGGAAACTGCCAGAAACGAAAATCTATGCGAAATCCGTCGGACTGGAAACTCTTTCAGAAAAGTGATGGGATAAAATTCTGAATCAGAAGACTGCCAAACTATAACAGAAGATTGCCAGACTGTAAAACTCTATCAGAAGACTGCCAGACCCTGAAACTCTAACAGAAGATTGCCAGACTGTGAAACTCTAACAGAAGACTGCCAGACTGTGAAACTCTAACAGAAGACTGCCAGAATGTGAAACTCTAACAGAAGACTGCCTGACTGTGAAACTCTATCAGAAGACTGCCAGACTGTGAAACTCTAACAGAAGATTGCCAGACTGTGAAACTCTAACAGAAGACTGCCAGACTGTCAAACTCTAACAGAAGACTGCCAGACTGTGAAACTCTAACAGAAGACTGTCAGACTGTGAAACTCTAACAGAAGACTGCCAGACTGTGAAACTCTAACAGAAGACTGTCAGACTGTGAAACTCTAACAGAAGACTGCCAGACTGTGAAACTCTAACAGAAGACTGTCAGACTGTGAAACTCTAACAGAAGACTGCCAGACTGTGAAACTCTAACAGAAGACTGCCAGACTGTGAAACTCTAACAGACGACTGCCAGACTGTGAAACTCTAACAGAAGACTGCCAGACTGTGAAACTCTAACAGAAGACTGTCAGACTGTGAAACTCTAACAGAAGACTGCCAGACTGTGAAACTCTAATAGAAGACTGTCAGTCTGTGAAACTCTAACAGAAGACTGCCAGACTGTGAAACTCTAACAGAAGACTGCCAGACTGTGAAACTCTAACAGAAGAATGTCAGACTGTGAAACTCTAACAGAAGACTGCCAGACTGTGAAACTCTAACAGAAGACTGCCAGTCTGTGAAACTCTAACAGAAGACTGCCAGACTGTGAAACTCTAACAGAAGACTGCCAGACTGTGAAACTCTAACAGAAGACTGTCAGACTGTGAAACTCTAACAGAAGACTGCCACACTGTAATACTCTAGCAGAAGACTGCCAGACTGTGAAATTCTAACAGAAGACTGACAGACTGTGAAACTCTAACAGAAGACTGCCAGACTGTGAAACTCTAACAGAAGACTGCCTGACTGTGAAACTCTATCAGAAGACTGCCACACTGTGAAACTCTAACAGAAGACTGCCAGACTGTGAAACTCTAACAGAAGATTGCCAGACTGTGAAACTCTAACAGTAGATTCCCAGACTGTGAAACTCTAACAGAAGACTGCCAGACTGTGAAACTCTGACAGAAGACTGTCAGACTGTGAAATTCTAACAGAAGACTGCCAGACTGTGAAACTCTAACAGAAGACTGTCAGACTGTGAAACTCTAACAGAAGACTGCCAGACTGTGAAACTCTAACAGAAGACTGCCAGACTGTGAAACTCTAACAGAAGACTGTCAGACTGTGAAACTCTAACAGAAGACTGCCAGACTGTGAAACTCTAACAGAAGACTGCCTGACTGTGAAACTCTATCAGAAGACTGCCATACTGTGAAACTCTAACAGACGACTGCCAGACTGTGAAACTCTAACGGAAGACTGCCAGACTGTGAAACTCTAACAGAAGACTGTCAGACTGTGAAACTCTAACAGAAGACTGCCAGACTGTGAAACTCTAACAGAAGACTGTCAGTCTGTGAAACTCTAACAGAATACTGCCAGACTGTGAAACTCTAACAGAAGACTGCCAGACTGTGAAACTCTAACAGAAGACTGTCAGACTGTGAAATTCTAACAGAAGACTGCCAGACTGTGAAACTCTAACAGAAGACTGCCAGTCTGTGAAACTCTAACAGAAGACTGCCAGACTGTGAAACTCTAATAGAAGACTGCCAGACTGTGAAACTCTAACAGAAGACTGTCAGACTGTGAAACTCTAACAGAAGACTGCCACACTGTGATACTCTTAGCAGAAGACTGCCAGACTGTGAAATTCTAACAGAAGACTGACAGACTGTGAAACTCTAACAGAAGACTGCCAGACTGTGAAACTCTAACAGAAGACTGCCTGACTGTCAAACTCTATCAGAAGACTGCCACACTGTGAAACTCTAACAGAAGACTGCCAGACTGTAAAACTCTAACAGACGACTGTCAGACTGTAAAACTCTAACAGAAGACTGCCAGACTGTGAAACTCTAACAGAAGACTGCCTGACTGTGAAACTCTATCAGAAGACTGCCAGACTGTGAAACTCTAACAGAAGACTGCCAGACTGTGAAACTCTAACAGAAGACTGCCAGACTGTGAAACTCTAACAGAAGACTAACAGACTGTGAAACTCTAACAGAAGACTGCCAGACTGTGAAACTCTAACAGAAGACTACCAGATTGTGAAACTCTAACAGAAGACTGCCAGACTGTGAAAATCTAACAGAAGACTGACAGACTCTGAAACTCTAACAGAAGACTGCCAGACTGTGAAACTCTAACAGAATACTACCAGACTGTGAAACTCTAATCGAAGACTGCCAGACTGTGAAACTCTAATAGAAGGCTGCCAGACTGTGAAACTCTAACAGAAGACTGCCACACTGTGATACTCTAGCAGAAGACTGCCAGACTGTGAAATTCTAACAGAAAACTGACAGACTGTGAAACTCTAACGGAAGACTGCCAGACTGTGAAACTCTAACAGAAGACTAACAGAATGTGAAACTCTAACAGAAGACTGCCAGACTGTGAAACTCCAACAGAAGATTGCCAGACTATGAAACTCTAAACTATAAGACTACCAGATTGTAAAACTCTAACAGAAGACTGCCAGACTGTAAAAATCTAACAGAAGAATGCCAGTCTGTGAAACTCTAACAGAAGACTACCAGATTGTGAAACTCTAACAGAATACTGCCAGACTGTGAAACTCTGACAGAAGACTGTCAGAATGTGAAACTCTAACAGAAGACTGCCAGACTGTGAACTTCTAACAGAAGACTGCCAGGCTGTGAAACTCTAACAGAAGACTACCAGATTGTGAAACTCTAACAGAAGACTGCCAGACTGTGAAACTCTAACAGAAGACAGTCAGAATGTGAGAACTCTAACAGGAGACTGCCAGACTGTGAAACTCTAACAGAAGACTACCAGGCTGTGAAACTCTAACAGAAGACTGCCAGACTGTAAAAATCTAACAGAAGACTGCCAGACTATGAAACTCTAACAGAAGACTCCCAGACTGTGAAACTCTAACAGAAGACTGCCAGACTGTGAAACTCTAACAGAAGACTGCCAGACTGTGAAACTTAACAGAAGACTGCCAGACTGTGAAACTCTAACAGACGACTGCCAGACTGTGAAACTCTAACAGAAGACTGCCAGACTGTGAAACTCTAACAGAAGACTGCCAGACTGTGAAACTCTAGCAGAAGACTGCCAGAATGTGAAACTCTAACAGAAGACTACCAGATTGTGAAACTCTAACAGAAGACTGCCAGACTGTGAAACTCTAACAGAAGACTGTCAGAATGTGAAACTCTAACAGAAGACTGCCAGACTGTGAAACTCTAACAGAAGACTGCCAGGCTGTGAAACTCTAACAGAAGACTACCAGATTGTGAAACTCTAACAGAAGACTGTCAGACTGTGAAACTCTAACAGAAGACTGTCAGAATGTGAGAACTCTATCAGAAGACTCCCAGACTGTGAAACTCTAACAGAAGACTGCCAGACTGTGAAACTCTAACAGAAGACTGCCAGACTGTGAAACTTAACAGAAGACTGCCAGACTGTGAAATTCTAACAGACGACTGCCAGAATGTGAAACTCTAACAGAAGACTGCCAGACTGTGAAACTCTAACCTAAACCTGCAGATCTTTGAAACAACTTTGAAGCTGGTATCGTTCAGGAATTAATAAAAGACTCTATACGTTACGTTAGATTTGGAACCGCATTCTGAGAACTTAAATGGAACTATAATTACTGGTAAGTACAATAATTACCTGTAGGCACTAGGAACCCCTATCTGGGAACTGAAATTGAACTTAATTACTGGTCAGGTTTTACTAACGCATGAACTGTCTCCTTGAACGTCTTACTACCAATCTTACAACAAAAAAACATTCACCGGAATGGGGGGATTGAACTCAGTACCTAGAGATTCCAGTCACACGCTCTGCCAACTGAGCTAGGGCTGGGGTAAAACAGACTGTAAACAAGGGGGGAAAAGAATTACGCGGAAAAATGACCAGAGAGGGAGGAAAAACGCAGAGAGAAAGGAAAAACGCAATAGTGTGTTTTTCTACCATACATATTTTTATTAGAATTATTATACTTTGTAAATATTGAAACATCAATATTTTGACTTTTACGACAACTTTTTTACGTGTTTACAAGGAGCAACTTGATCGGCAACCTTGTTTGCTCTACAAGTTGCCGAGAAAGTTGCTCTAAAAGTTGCCACGTGTAAACAGGCCTTAAGGCAAGGATATGCTCATTGCTCATCTCAAAGATCCATTAGTTTTCCAACAATTTCCAATCAGTAATAATTATTTTTCAGGGCCAACGATATGGAACTCTGATTCCTCTGCTGACGTAAAACATAAAAAATCTAAAATACAGTACCCTTTTCGAAATAGGTCACCTTCTAAAATATTAAATTAAAGTACACTGTAAACAATCAATAAAACATAGATTTTACCAATTTTCCATAACCTTTTCCATCCAATATTTTATATTTTATGTATTTCCTATCTCGACTCATTAGTTTAGTTTTATATACCTGGATCAGCATCGGAACTCCAGTGCAACAATTGATTGCGCTGTAGATTAACTTAGGATAATTAATTATTTCCCTATCAGCAACAACAGTAACAATCTCACACCTCACAATTCACATAATAGTAATACCCCCCCCCCCCCCGTCTTTTTTTTTGCAAGCACTGCACACCACCCCTACCTGCTCGGCACTCCCAGACAATACATTGGGCTATAATACTAGCCACGCCATTGTCCAAAGTATTATTGTAACTTAACTTTTAATATTGCGATTATACAATATACTGTATATCTTACTATATATGTGCAATGTGAGTATCGGATTACAAAATAACAATAAATTTTAAACAATTGTCTTCTTTAGTCTAAAATTCGCAACTGTTCGGTGGTCCACCCACACGATCAACACCATGTAGTACTAAAACCTAGGCCTACAACTACATGCTCTAAAACCCCCAAAAATGACCGGAAACCCCCCCCCCCCCTCCCCGCTAAATTGCAGGTCTTCGTTTGCTAATTCCCTTATCAAAACACGGTACTCGTGGATGCATTTGAAGTCATGACACATTATTGAAAGTTTATTATTTTACTCATAAGTATAGACAACTATATAATTTATTTGTCAATATAACACGATTAACTGATACTCGTTTAATTAAACGTAAACCTTTAATGAAATTTAAAAATTCCTTACTAATCCTTGCCTGTAATCAATAATTAATTAAAAGTTTAGTTGTTTTGTTGGGTTAACTTGCAGCCTATCCCAGTACATGATTTCCCATCTCCTCAACCAGGGGAACTACTATAGCTGCAGTAGTTTAAACTATGTAAGCTATTTATAACAGCCAAAAGAAAGCCGGGCTTTTCCTACCATCCACCTAAGCAAGCTACTCCCTTCCTCGCCTCCACGCTACTCGTGACCTTAGCTCTAGCCTACTCTCAACCTTAGATTTACCACAGTCCTTAGGTATTCTGCCTGAGCTACTGGACCCGTATCAATCCCTAATACCAAAACCTAAGATGAAATTAACAACAACAACAACAACAACAACGGAGTCAATTCTAGAGGTCTCCCTAGATAAGTAGATCTGGACGGACGTCATGTGTACTTATCCAGCAGTCTGCCCACTGAACAATATTGAACGCTAGTAAGCGTTCATGGGGGGTGGTTGATACAGGTGGTAGTTATTGTAACATAAAGACCGGCGTTCATGGAGGGTGGTTGATACAGGTGGTAGTTATTGTAACATAAAGACCGGCGTTCATGGAGGGTGGTTGATACAGGTGGTAGTTATTGTAACATAAAGACCGGCGTTCATGGAGGGTGGTTGATACAGGTGGTAGTTATTGTAACATAAAGACCGGCGTTCGTGGAGGGTGGTTGATACAGGTGGTAGTTATTGTAACATAAAGACCGGCGTTCATGGAGGGTGGTTGATACAGGTGGTAGTTATTGTAACATAAAGACCGGCGTTCATGGAAGGTGGTTGATACAGGTGGTAGTTATTGTAACATAAAGACCGGCGTTCATGGAGGGTGGTTGATACAGGTGGTAGTTATTGTAACATAAAGACCGGCGTTCATGGAAGGTGGTTGATACAGGTGGTAGTTATTGTAACATAAATACCGGCGTTCATGGAGGGTGGTTGATACACGTGGTAGTTATTGTAACATAAAGACCGGCGTTCATGGAGGGTGGTTGATACAGGTGGTAGTTATTGTAACATAAAGACCGGCGTTCATGGAGGGTGGTTGATACAGGTGGTAGTTATTGTAACATAAAGACCGGCGTTCATGGAGGGTGGTTGATACACGTGGTAGTTATTGTAACATAAAGACCGGCGTTCATGGAGGGTGGTTGATACAGGTGGTAGTTATTGTAACATAAAGACCGGCGTTCATGGAGGGTGGTTGATACAGGTGGTAGTTATTGTAACATAAAGACCGGCGTTCATGGAGGGTGGTTGATACAGGTGGTAGTTATTGTAACATAAAGACCGGCGTTCATGGAGGGTGGTTGATACAGGTGGTAGTTATTGTAACATAAAGACCGGCGTTTGTCAGATCGTTGTCTCCAGCTGATGTTTAGCTTCAATTCTGTATTAAATGACATTGATTATTCCTAATTTATTATTTATAAATTAAATCTGCTGCAAAAAGAAACACAATTTGTGAATTCAATGAGTAAGTATAGCAGCTGGGTGTAAAATATAAAACTCGAAAAATTATAAATGTCGACAATATGAACTTAAAATTGCAGCAAACAACATATTATACTTTAAAACAACTTAAAATTAAACGTAAAAAAATAACGTTAACGTGTTAATAATCGGTATTGGTTTTTGCTATTAAGATTCAAAAGCAGACTAGAGTTTATTAAGTTCCACATAGTTTGTTAAACTAATCTGTTAGATTAGCTAATGAAAATATTTATATGAAATCATAATATTTAATTTTTGTTATATTTCAGACAACAACTATCTAGAATGTTTCTAAATCTATAACTCAATGAAATTAGCTCAAATTCTCAGAACAGCCAGCAGCACATAAACTATATCACCCCACCTATTTGGTGGTGCAGCTTCGATATATTCAGGTGAGTTGAAAAACCAACACCCACAACTATTTCTCACACATTTCTGGTTAGAACGTTAGAAATTCTTCGGATACTACTACTAGGATTGGCATGCTGCATTGCAGCTGCATTTTTAAGAATGTTGTGCCTGCTTGACGACAAAATTGCGTCGCCACAACTCCCTATCACCCATGACATTTGCTAGATCATCCGCATCTTCAAGGCCAGTATATTTTAAGATGCTTCTCAAGAAAGTCATGGGCTGTCCACCATACTTATTCACTCCATGAGGATGCCGAAGCACACGATTATGCACTGGCTGGTCCTCACGGCGAAAGCAATGTCCTGCAAAGCGGAGGCAACTTTGTTCTAGTGTCAAGCTTGGGGGAACCATTGAAAGAACCTCCAATGTTATATAATGTCTGGTTGGAGATGTGTGCATTGTACTTTATAAAACGAACCCGGCGTAGCATTCTTGTTGTTTGGTGTCCTCAGCAGTTAGAGCCCAACAAGTACTCCCGTAGAGGAGTACTGGAACTACTGCTGCTCGAAATAATCGCACCTTAAGTTTCCGATTAATTCTCGTTGACTTCCAAATCCTGGAAAGCCTATTCAAGGCTGCCCATGCCTTTCCCTTAGGTATTCGAAGGTCCTCAACTGACTTCTGGATCCATACTCCCATGTAACAGAAGACGTCCACACGCTCAAGCATACCATCCTTTGAGCTTTTGCTCAACCGGTCAGAGACATGCTGAGGACTTTCAAAGTTAAATGTTAAAATTGTGGTCTTTTTGGAGTCAATAAAAAGACCAACACTAGAAGCAAACTGTTCTAATAATCTGAGGAGCCGATGGGTTCGCTCTAGTGATTCTGAGAGTACTCCTAAGTCATCAGCAAAGTCTAGATTAGTTAGGTACTTGGCAGGATTTCCTCGACTACTGGAGCCAGTAGGTGGAGTTATCATCACCCCATCATCATTATGATGATCTAAGGACATGCGTAGAACATAGTCAACCACAATAATGAACAAGAATGGTGCAAGTGAGTCTCCTTGGAGGACGCCCCATAACACTTCAAATGGTTCTGTGTCACCGTCAACAGTAGATGTTGTCGAACCATCGTATACTGATCTGATTGCTGCAATAATTTCATCAGGAATCCCATATAATGAAAGTACTGTATGCTGAACATACGTGAGCGGGAGACTGAATCAAAGGCCTTGAAGAAGTCAACAAAGATAACAGGCAGATGCCTGTCTTTCTTTTTTGATAACTCTTCAATGCCAAAATTGGCTTCATGGTCCCACGACCTCTACGGAACCCATTCTGATTTCCACGGAGAAGTCTCTCAAATTCATTCAAATTCATTGTTAGATAAGCTAATCTTTATTTACGTATCCCCTAAAGGGACATGAAAGAAAGAAATACTATTTACAAACTCATATGAATGAATTACTAACTCGTACGAACGTCAAATTTAAATATATATTGCTGATGCAAATTTCAATTTTTACACTGGGCTGGGAGGGATTTTTAATATGAAATCATAATACTATTTTTTCGTTTTGCTATTTTCCAGACAAGTAACAACTCTTGACTTCTAAATCAACAACTTCAGTTCAACTCTGACAGATTATTATTTAACATTGAGATTTCGGCAACATATCTTATATTCCAACTAGACCAACAATCCGATTTATTTAAGGAGTTGAATCTTCGATATATTAAGGTGAGTTACATTGAGTCCCAAAGGCCTCTAGAACTAATTTTGTTTTTCAGTCAGGAAGAAATTTCTCCTTTTAGAATGTTAGAAATGCTCCTTAAAATTATTACTGTACTATTTAGTTGTATTGAATTAGTTTCAATGTTGACATCGTTTTAAATTTCCCGCCTTATATCACTAGGGCCTATCATACTGATAGTTTTAAATTTCCCGCCCTTTTCTACTTGGTCAATTAATACATGTTGTCTGTTGGTGGGGGGTATTGTTTGGTGCATACTCGAAATAAATTAAATATTATATAAAAAAATGTAACATAAAAAAAAGTTTCAATAATATGCAAATTTTATGGACCTATTTCATTTCTATATTTACAGAATAATCGCAAACCAAACAAGATGCCATTTGGATTATAAGAAAACAGAAGCAGATTATTATATATATAATATTGGAATATCAGAGAAGAGAAACTTAATTATAACAAATCAACAAATTAACAAATAACATCCCAATAAAGTAATCCAACCCTACAGACAGACAGTAGTTCCGATGTTCTAAACTCAAACTCTCCTAAGTATTCAAAAGAAGATCAGATCAATTGATTGAATAACACCAGTTCAATCCCGTATCTTACAGAATATTATATTCAGTTACCGAAAATATTTAATAGTATTGATGTTGAGGGCCAGTATTATAAATAGGTTTATGTAATAATTTATATTATGGGAATTTTATACCTTTAATTATATTAATTTTATAAATAATAACAAAGATTTAATGACTATTTTGCATAGGGAGAGCTCGCAATTTTCGCCAAAATTAGATCTAAAATAATTAATTTATATCAGATATAAATACATAAATGATATAAATTTCCCTCAATTGATTTTCATTTTAATTAGTTTTTGTTCGATTTTGGTCCCATATTATCTGTATTGAGTATTCGAGTAATACCTGTGTATCTGCTACGTCCCTTTGGTAGACACAAACCTTGACCATCTACTAATAAAACGTTTTAATTATAACTCAGAGGTTCCCATTGGTTATATTCTTTAACCAATAAAACATTGGTTTACAATGAGTGTAACGGAGTTGGTTCCCATTCAGAACTACTATAATGTTATATGTTTATCTAATCTATTCGAATTATCTCGGTCCCACTGTGGCTGGTTGTGGTTTCCCTAAAGTTACCCGACAACCCTATGTCATTGTACGTCCGTCAGTGTTACTAAACTATCAATTCTGTTTGGATAATCGCACTCCATTCTGCACCCAAAATCACCACTTCAGCTATTTATATCCTTATAAAGGATATATTTAGCATTAATTACAGCGATCAGTGGATTGGTTACAGACTAGGTAAACCTCGGGGTTCTGTATTGGATACACAGGGGGTTCGTTCCTATACTTACATTCATTATGTAACACAGATATGGAACGGTGACAGGAAACCAAGTCAGATGTTCAGCTAATAATTATTGTAGCATTATTATTGTGAGCTAACCCTATTCATTACTTTTTAATATTTATTTGTATATTCTGTTGAATTGATGTGATTTAATTGAATTGTGTTCCAGTTATTATTCTATATTTAGTTAAGTAAGTAATGTTTTCTAAAAATATATTTATAAATTTCTGAAAGACTTTTGATTAATTTATTTATTTATAGTCCAATTAATTTTGCCTGTAATTTATAAATGTATAATTTTATTAAATTAGTTATAACTTTTATTTTAACGATAAACTCAAGTGGAAAAATATACAATATATATTTTACATTTGTGTCATTATATCAACGTATATTAGACCTATATTGACCATAAATTTACAAGCTGATAACATACAATAACATACAATAAATAAATAAACAAGGTTCATACAATAAATTCAGATTCCGTGATCCCAGGGTACGACAAGGCTCATATTTATCGAGTAGATTCGCTAGGTAGTCTGGCGCCAAACCGTGTAGACACTTATAAACTAGTGTTGCGATCTTAAAATCAATCCTTCTGCTGATAGGTAGACAGTGTAGCTCCCGGGGGGGGGGGGGGGGGGGGGGGGGTAGCTATACTTGTGACGTCACAATAACACAAAATCACAAAATCACGTCACAAAATATGAATTTTGCCGTTTTTCAATATCTATCGAATCTAATACATTTGTGCTAATTTTATTTACATATCCCTATAAATCGATGTTTGTGCTAAAATAACGCATAAATTGTGCTTTTAATAATCGCCAAATTAAGTTGAGGCGATTACGTGCATTAATGATCCTAAATTGAGTTTTGCCCACTGGTTGGTCGAAAATCCAGCTGAGACAACCCTGGATGTCGCCTGATTATGTGAGCAAATTTAGACTTTGCGTCATTCCTACAGTTTAGCAGTAGCCATCTTTATTCTTCGTTTTTTGCACTTCCGTTGGTTGTAAATGTTGCTGCTTTTCTTCATACATTTGTGACTTTTGAATATGATTACTGCTTAGTCTGACTGTTGATTTTATATTTCTGATTGCAAATATAATTGCCGCAATGTAGTGAACCAAAATCAACGTTTGTTTCCTTCGACTGTCTGATTGGTTTTTACTATGTTTGCGCCGTTACGGCTGTACGGTAACTGCCCTCTTTAACATGTTGGGCTAGTGTAGGGGTAGGCGCCGCGGGCTCACTGTTTGGAAGCGACGGGAGAAGTTGGAGGATCCAATGCACGGCACTACCGGCGGGGCTGGTGGCTGCGGTTGGCAGGTTGGCTGAATTAAGTTTAGGACCGAGGGCCGGTCGCCATTAAGGTTGTAAGGGGCAAGGCGACCTAGATCTTGTCTCTCAGATTTGCTATTAGGCTAGCTAGGTTTAGGTAGAAAGATCACATTGATCTGGGGTGACCTTAGCCGTTTACGCTTATGCTAATGCTATGCTAACGCTAATGCTAATGCTATTTATGTGTAATGTTTTAGATAGGTGCTATATACCGTACCTTGATTGTTTCTGTTTTCTATTTATGCTTGTTAAATTACTGTTAGCTCCAATAATACGGTATTTAGGCTGTCTTTAGTGTAGCCCAGTAACGTAACTAATTAGCGTTACAAATTCTGGAATACCTAATAATTAGTTCGCAACCCAGTACATTTGAGGAGTAAATGTAGTTTATGTATGATAGTATTTAGAATAAAATAAGGACTTCGTACGCTGCATAGCGGAGAATAGTTTTAGTTATTTACACTTAGGAAATACAGAAATATCTTTGGACAAATTTCTGAATTTACACTAGGCAGCTAGAGAAAAAAAAGAACTTAAGAGAAAGAACTTTACTTTAGACTGGATGCAGATATTTCTGAGCTAACAACCCAGAATCTGGTTAGTATTTGGGGTTTAAATGAAATTTCAACAATAGAAATTGTTAATAAATTCAGAGACATGGGACTTATGATTATGAATATAAGTGGATCAAATACACTGAAACGTCCAAAATTTTTAATTAATTATATTAAAGAACAAAAACTGCCACTAGAGATACTGGCGAGAGGCCCAGAAGCATTGGCTGCTTATAAAGCAGCTCTTTCTAAAGGGACTACATGGATATTGAAAACCCGGTTAATGTTAGTGGGACAAGAGAGGGCTGGTAAAACTAGTTTGAAGAAGGCCCTTATTGGTCAACCGTTTGATATTAATGAACCAATAACAGATGGTATTGATTCATTGGCTAATTGTGTTATAGATACTGATAAACACACAGACTGGACTAATTTAAAGAATGTTGATATTTTAGAGGCTGATCCAGACAATGCTGTTGCAAAGAAAGTTGCAAAAAGTGTTCTAGAATTCAAAGTTCAAGAAGATGCTTCTAATGTGGACAGTGAAAAAATATACACTGATGGCATCCAGTCAACTTTATCAGTAATATCTGGTGAAAATAGCGATAGAGACATGAATAAAAGCACCAGTTCTTATGATAAGCCTGTTAAAATAGAAAGCAGCAAGGAAATTAGAGAAGATATTTCAGTAGATAGCGAAAGAGGGAATATATCTGATATCGGAAAAGTCGTAACGCCATATGAATCAAAATTTGAGGACAATAAATATGATATCCCTTCAGAAGTCACAAAAGGTATAGAGGATATATTGTTATCTGGTAAACCTCAAGATATTCTGGCTAAATTTAATGAGGAAGACAGTCGCTTTTCTCTACAGATAGTCGATTTTGGTGGCCAGTGTATTTATTACACAACCCATCAGATGTTTCTAAGTAGACGGGCTATTTATATCGTTGTGTTTAATCTTTCGCATGAACTTTCTGATCAGGCTGAAATTATAGTGGGAGCTGAAGATGAAAATATTCATAAAGTTTATGGTGATATGAAGAATATAGATTTTATTGATTTTTGGTTCCGTAATATTTTCACATTTAGCAACAAATTATTTTGCGTTCCTGAAACTACTGCACCTCCAGTATTTATTGTTGGAACCAATAAATGCGATCCAAAAATAAAAACTGGTTTTGCAAGAAATCAATTCACTAATATTTTAACTTTTATAAATAAAATGTCGTATAAAAAACTTGTTAGAAATTATTTTGCTATTGAGAATGATCCGGAACTGAGGTCTGTTGGTGATAAGGAACTTGAAGCGCTACAGAAAGAAATTGTAAAAGAAATGGTTAAATTTATGGAAGAAATACCTTTACAATATCTTAAGTTTCAACAGCTGGTCACTAAATTATTAGCTCGTGATAAAATTTGTGTTGATGTGATGGACTAATTGATAATAATGGATAATTGGATAATTTATTAACGGAGATCGGAGTTGTTTTTGAAGGTTCAGGTTTGAAAACAATGTTGAATTTCCACCACGATTTAGGGACAATAATTTACTTTGATGACGAATCATTGAGAGATACAGTTATATTGAGCCCAGAGTGGTTGAGCGGTATGTTTAAAAGAATAATAACGGTAGTAGACAAAATAAAACCTGAACATATTAAATTATGGAAGGATCTAGACGATAGAGGAATATTACACAAGGAACTTGTTGATTATATATGGTGGGATATTACTGAACCATCTAAAATTCTGTTTGTGTTAAATATTCTAGAACGATTTGATTTATTGTGTGAGAGAATTCCTGCAATTACAAATAAAAACACTTCACCAACAACGGGTGTTGCTATGATGTCATCATACTATGTACCTTGCAGACTTAAACCTATGGAGGAAATAGATGGATTTCCAATCACAGAAAATGACGTTGAATTTTATATAGAATTTGATGGTTTCCTTCCAGAGAGTTTATACTTTAAGTTGGTAAAACACACTATAGAATGGTGTTATGCAAAAATGGTGACCGAGAAATTGAACCAAAATTGTTCCATAGATTTAGTCAAATATATTTGGATTTAGATCACGAAATTGTTATTGAAAAGGCTCCGCCTCATCTTTACAGGATAAAAGTTCAATTAATAAGAAGACCAATTATTTTGATTCACCATAAAGTTGAGTCTATTTCAGGTCCTGACCGAGAAATAGCTACTCGATTTAAAGAGCAAATAAAAGAAATTTTAACGAATTTTATTGGTAAGCAATGTAACATAGGGTTTAGTTTGAAAGTGAGATGCTATTGTAATGCATGTTGTGTAAGTCACAAGTTAAGCGATTGTGGGGATATGTCTTGTATTCATTTTCTTTGCCTCGAGAATTGTCTAACAAATAATGAGGTTCTTTGTGACCAAAGTCGTCTAAAAGTGGAAACAAGCCAGTATCAAAAATGGTTTACAGAAACTAAATTAACCCAAGAAATAGAACCATTCCATTGTAGCAAACTCAATGAACTACAACATAGACTAGCTGAAGATTTAGAGATTGGCGAACTATTGATATATTTACAGAGTGAATCTGTTCTGAAAAAATCAGTTGTGGATTTAATACAATCCGAACGAAAAACAGCTGATAGGAACAATTTGCTAATTAATGAAATTAAAGGTCGTAGTTACAGTGAGTTTCTGATATTCTGTGAGGGACTGAAAGTGACCAATCAGAGACCTTTAGCTGAACTATTTTTATTTCTGGAAAACTCAAAAACGGAAGTATCTTTTAATAGACAACACCAATATATGCTGACTCGTCTTCAATATGTCTTGGCAAAAAATATTGAACTCGATGAATTGCTTATTGTTTTATATAGTAAATTTGTTGTGAATGATTTTATGGTACAATCAATTAATTCAAAGACAACTTCAATAGAAAGAAACAGCGAACTTGTAAACTTCATAAAGAAACGACCTTACAAAGATTTCCAACTATTCTGTAATAGTTTGATGGAGACAGGACAGGAACATATAGCTGAATTATTTTTGTTTTCAGAAGACATTAAATCTGAAATTAAATTCGACCGACACCACCACAAAATTATGTTAACAAAAAAGCAATATGAATTATCTGAAATGCTTATTCTACCAGAACTAATTATATACCTACAAGCTAAATTCGTTTTAAACCAATTTGTTATTGAGAATATTAATTCTAAGGCAACTGATACAGAAAAGAATAACGAACTTATTGAGCAACTAAAAAAACGTCCTTATAGTGACTTTAAGATATTCTGTGACGGATTAGTTGATACAGAACAGGGACATTTGGTAAATCTATTTCAAGATATTTCTGATAATGAGTAATTTAGTTGAGTAATTTAGTTGAGTAATTTAGTTCAGTAATTTACGAGAAATTTGTATAATGTGTAATTCTGTCTCAAATGTAACTAACCACGAAATACATATTGTCCCTATTGTCCCGCCTATTTTCCCACCTATTCAAATGAAACAGGAAAAGGGCCCCCTGGACTGACAACAAAATTCAGAAGTGCTGAAATGACCTTCATAAGGCGCAGAAAGAGTCCCGACTCAAACAGACTACAGCGGCAAAGAATGCAGTTAAGGCTGCATCTAGGTCCCTGAACAAGCAGTACTCTGTTAATCTACAGGAGCTAGTAAACCAACAGGTTGATGCCATCAATGATGCTGACGACAGCAGGCAATCATCCCAGGCATGGAAATCGATCAATTTGCTTACTGGGCGGAAAAGCCAACCAACCACCAAGGTCAAGGCTGAATCACCAGCCGATCGCCTCAATGGTTGGAAAGCCCACTTTGAAAAGCTCCCCAATAATGACAGGGTATTGCCTGATAACTTTATAGAAGTAAAAGTGTCTGAGTCTGTACTCCCAGATATTCCCATTGGCGATATCTCCTTTGCAGAAGTGAATGCTGCTGCAAAGAGCATTAAGACCAATCGTGCCAGTGGAGTAGATGGTGTTCCCCCTGAGGTCTTTAAAATACCTGAGTGTTTAAAGCTCATATATCCCATCATAGTAGACATGTACCGAACAACACGAGTCCCACAAGAAATGAAAACAAATAAGTTGGTGTCAGTTCCCAAGAAGGGCAACCTAACACTCTATGGTTCTTTTCGGGGAATCTCATTGATCTCGATTGCTGCAAAGCTATACACTAGGATTCTATTAAATCGCATCAGGGATCCCATTGAGAGACTACTCCGTGGAAATCAGAATGGGTTCCGTAAAGGTCGTGGGACCATGGAGCCCATTTTGGCACTTTGAAGGATAATTGAAGAATTATCAAAAATGAAAGACAGGCATCTGGCTGTTATCTTTGTTGACTTCTTCAAGGCCTTTGATTCAGTCTCTCGCTCACGTATGTTCAGCATACTTTCATTATATGGGATTCCTGATGAAATTATTGCAGCAATCAGATCAGTATACGTTGGTTCGACAACATTTGTGTCTACTGTTGACGGTGACACAGAACCATTTGAAGTGTTATGGGGCGTCCTCCAAGGAGACACACTTGCACCATTCTTGTTCATTATTGTGGTTGACTATGTTCTACGCATGTCCTTAGATCATCATAATGATGATGGGGTGATGATAACTCCACGTACTGACTCCAGAAGTCGTGGAAATCCTGCCAAGTACCTAACTGATCTAGACTTTGCTGATGACTTAGGAGTACTCTCAGAATCATTAGAGGGAGCCCAACGGCTCCCCAGCTCATTAGAACATGCTGCTTCTAGTGTTGATCTTTTTATTAACTCCAGAAAGACCAAAATTTTGACAGTTATCTTTGAAAGTCCCCAGAAAGTCTCTGATCGGATGAGCATAAGCTCAAAGGATGGTATGCTTGAGCATGTGGACGACTTCTGTTACCTGGGATCATGGATCCGGAAGTCAGGTGAGGACCTTCGAATACGTAAGGGAAAGGCATGGGCAGCCTTGAATAGGCTTTCCAGGATTTGGAAGTCACCGAGAATTAATCGGAAACTTAAGGTCCGATTATTTAGAGCAGCGGTAGTTCCAGTCTGAGGACACCAAATCTCAGGATGGCACATTCGCAAGAATGCTACGCCGGGTTCATTGTGTCAAGTACAATGCACATATCTCCAACCAGACACTATATAACATTGGAGGTGTCTCATTGGTTCCCCCAAGCTTGACAATAGAACAAAATCGCCTCCGCTTTGCAGGATATTGCTTTCGCCGTGAGGACCAGGCAGTGCATAATCTTGTACTTTGGCAGCCTCATGGAGTGAATAAGCATGGTGGACAGCCCATGAATTTCTTGAGATGCATCTTAAAGGACACTGGCCTTGAAGATGCGCATGATATAGCCAATGTCATGGGTGATAGGGAGTTGTGGCTGTGCAATTTTGTTGAAAAGCCGGCACAGCATTCTTAAAAATGCAGCTGCAATGCAGCATGGCGATCCTAGAAGTAGTAGTAGTACTAGTCCCACCTATTGCCCCGCCTATTGTCCCGCCTATTGTCCCGCCCATTGTCCCGCCTATTGTACCGCATGTTGTCCCGCCAATTGTCCCCGCTATTGTCCCGCCTATTGTCCCGCCAATTGTCCCGGCTATTGTCCCGCCTATTGTCCCGCATATTGTCCCGCCTATTGTCACGCCTATTGTCCCGCCTATTGTCCGCCTATTGTCCCGCCCATTGTCCCGCATATTGTCCCGCCTATTGTCCCGTCTATTGTCCCGCCTATCCCTCGATTTTGGTGGCCAATGTATTTATTACACAACCCATCAGATGTTTCTAAGTAGACGGGCTATTTATATAGTTGTTTTTGATCTTACCCAAGATGCTGATAAAACAGCCAACATTATATTCAGAGCCGATGAAGAGAATATAAATAAGATATATAGCGACATGACTAATATAGAATTTATTGATTTTTGGTTGCGCAATATATTTACATTTGGTAAAAATAATTCCGAAAGTGGCGCAAACATTTCTGGTTCTCCAGTATTCTTAGTTGGAACAAAGAAAGCCAGTTTGCATGAAGATCCAGAAACTCAGAACATTTTAGCTCGTAAAAAGTTTATAGAAATTTTCCGACTATTAAAGTCCACAATGCATTGCAATATTTTAGTTAAAGCAGCATTTGCTGTGGAAAATAGCAAAGAGGCAAGATCAGATTCAGATGAAGAACTTCAAAACTTACAGCTAGAAATTGTTAAAGAAATGGACAAATTTAAGGAAGAAATTCCTTTGGATTATTTAAAATTTGAAAAACTTGTAACTCAATTACTTAAAAATGATGACGTTTATATTGATATTATAGATTTAGAATGTAAGTTAAAGGAAATAAAAGTAGAATTTGAATACCCCGGTTTAAAGACAATGTTAGAGTTTTACCATGATAGAGGTAGAATTATGTATTTTGATGAAGAATCGTTGCGTGATACAATTATATTGAAACCAGAGTGGTTAAGTTCAATGTTTGCCAGTATAATTACAGTCAAAGAACATATCAATTGGAAAAATTTGAAATATTTTGAGGATTTGGATGACAAGGGTATATTGCACTGGGATCTACTGGACGATATCTGGGGTAATATGGGACTCAAAAAAAATTTTATGTTAAAAATCCTAGAGCGTTTTGATTTAATATGTGAAAGAATAGGAGAAACTGTGCCAGGTAATGGAAACGAATCAGAACCATTGTTAAAAAAGTCAAAAATGAATAAATCATATTATGTACCTTGTAGACTTAAAAATGCCAATCAGCCTATTTACCCTATTAAAGCAAATGATATTGAATTTTTTATTGCTTTTAATGGTTTTTTACCTGAGGGTCTATTTTATCGACTAGTAAAACGCCTTATAGAATGGTCGTATCTCATTGGAGATATTAAATCTGAACCAACTCTTTACTACCGGTCTGTAGTTATATACTGTGATGTTGATCACGATATAATTCTATATGTGTCTCCAAGGCATTTTTCTAGAATAAAAGTTCAAATTGTAAGAAAAGTTCTTATGAAACCTAAAGATAATATTGATAGCAACAAAAATATTATAAGTCCTCCAGATTCTGATTTTGCAAACAGAGTAAAAGAATACATTGTTGACAGCTTGGGAGAACTTATATCAGCTGGAAAAATAAACAATATTGTTGATTTTCAATTGAAAGTAACATGTCCTTGTTCATATAAATGTGAAAGGCATGGCCTATATAAATGCCACAATGAATCCTGTATCCACTTTATTCTACTATCAGATTGTTTGAGTAAACCAATAATTACCTGTGAGAATAATGCAAGTATAGAAACTCAGGAATATAAAACTTGGTTTTTAGTTAAATCAAAGGATCGGGAATATTTAAAAGTTGAAACAAAAAAAATTGAAGAAAAACTTGAACCAACTGAGTTATTACTATATATCGAAAAAAGTTTTATACTAAACAATGATCAGATTCAGTTTATAGAAACAAGAGAAACTAAAATACTAAAGAGCCGAGCCATTATAGAATCTCTAAAAGGGAAATCAGAGTCCATTATGAAAGTATTTATGGATAGTTTAACACAAACAAACCAACAACATTTAGTAGATATGATAAAAGGAAATATTGATGTAGAATTTGAAAATATTCTTATGAGGAATAAAGTTGAACTGGTTTATAACATGGAGCTGAGTGAATTGTTACCGCTATTGAGAAGTAGAAATATTCTTACTGAAAATCTTATTGAGCAGATCAAATATCAGCCGACTGGTTTACAAAGGAACAGCGAACTAATAGAAGCCATTAAAAGGAGACCTTATGATGACTTTATTGTATTCTGTGAATTATTGAATGAAACTAACCAGAGCCACTTAGTTAAATTACTAACTAGAAAAAAACATAAAGACAGTTAGGAAATAGTATAGTGGACTGTAAATATAATATATTATAAGGTTATTAATTTGATTTTATATTACAAATTATTTTCTAATCAGATCAGTCCATCTCATCGTCATTGTCATTGTAACTTTATTTTATTTTGTACAAACTTCATTGTAACTTTTTTTTTAAATTAAAATTATTTAATTATTGTTCTAATAGGTATAACACCGAGAATCATTTCCGAATTCAACTACCGAAATCTACTAAATATAGTCGAATATATTCCAGCAAAACCTCATAAGCTGATAATTATATAGGATATGTGAACGATGTGGGAATCAGCCAAAATCTAAACCACAATATGAGAACCAACCAAACTCTGAACCACGATATGAGAACCAACCAAACTCTGAACCACGATATGTGAACCAACCAAACTCGAATCCACGATATGTGAACCAATGAAACTCTGAACCACGATATGAGAACCAACCAAACTCTGAGCCACGATATGAGAACCAAACAAACTCTGAACCACGATATGTGAACCAATGAAACTCTGAACCACGATATGAGAACCAACCATACTCTGAACCACGATATGTGAACCAACCAAACTCTGAACCACGATATGTGAACCAACCAAACTCTGAACCACGATATGAGAACCAACCAAACTCTGAACCACGATATGTGAACCAACCAAACTCGAATCCACGATATGTGAACCAACCAAACTCTGAACCACGATATGTGAACCAACCAAACTCTGATCCACGATATGTGAACCAACCAAACTCAAATCCACGATATGTGAACCAACCAAACTCTGAACCACGATATGTGAACCAACCAAACTCGAATCCACGATATGTGAACCAACCAAACTCTGATCCAAGATATGTGAACCAACCAAACTCGAATCCACGATATGTGAACCAACCAAACTCTGAACCACGATATGAGAACCAACCAAACTCGAATCCACGATATGTGAACCAACCAAACTCTGATCCAAGATATGTGAACCAAACAAACTCGAATCCACGATATGTGAACCAACCAAACTCTGATCCACGATATGTGAACCAACCAAACTCGAATCCACGATATGTGAACCAACCAAACTCTGAACCACGATATGTGAACCAACCAAACTCTGATCCACGATATGTGAACCAACCAAACTCGAATCCACGATATGTGAACCAACCAAACTCTGAACCACGATATGTGAACCAACCAAACTCGAATCCACGATATGTTACCAACCAAACTCTGAACCACGATATGAGAAACAACCAAACTCTGACCCACGATATGAGAACCAACCAAACTCGAATCCACGATATGAGAACCAACCAAATTCTGAACCACGATATGTGAACCAACCAAACTCTGACCCACGATATGTGAACCAACCAAACTCTGAACCACGATATGTGAACCAACCAAACTCGAATCCACGATATGTGAACCAACCAAACTCTGACCCACGATATGTGAACCAACCAAACTCGAATCCACGATATGAGAACCAACCAAACTCTGAACCACGATATGTGAACCAACCAAACTCTGACCCACGATATGTGAACCAACCAAACTCTGATCCACGATATGTGAACCAACCAAACTCGAATCCACGATATGAGAACCAACCAAACTGTGAACCACGATATGTGAACCAACCAAACTCGAATCCACGATATGAGAACCGACCAAACTCAGAACACGGGTGTGGGACTTCCTATTTTCGGTGAGTGGTAAATTAACAAAATGTGATATTTTACAAATTCCAACAAATAATCTATATTATTTGATTGACTATTAATTGCTTCTTAATTAAGTATTGCTAATACGATTTATATATCTTGCGACGGGTCCCCCGAGTTGGCGAGGGAATCCCGACTGGTGTGTTGACTCGGCGTTCACGGAGGGTGGTTGATACAGGTGGTATAGTACCATAGAGATCTGCGTTCACGGAGGGTGGTTGATACATATGGTATAGTACCATAGAGCTCGGCGTTCACGGAGGGTGGTTGATACAGGTGGTATAGTACCATAGAGCTCGGCGTTCACGGAGGGTGGTTGATACAGGTGGTATAGTACCATAGAGCTCGGCGTTCACGGAGGGTGGTTGGTACAGGTGGTATAGTACCATAGAGCTCGGCGTTCACGGAGGGTGGTTGATACAGGTGGTATAGTAACATAGAGCTCGGCGTTCACGGAGGGTGGTTGATACAGGTGGTATAGTACCATAGAGATCTGCGTTCACGGAGGGTGGTTGATACATATGGTATAGTACCATAGAGCTCGGCGTTCACGGAGGGTGGTTGATACAGGTGGTATAGTACCATAGAGCTCGGCGTTCACGGAGGGTGGTTGATACAGGTGGTATAGTACCATAGAGCTCGGCGTTCACGGAGGGTGGTTGGTACAGGTGGTATAGTACCATAGAGCTCGGCGTTCACGGAGGGTGGTTGATACAGGTGGTATAGTACCATAGAGCTCGGCGTTCACGGAGGGTGGTTGATACAGGTGGTATAGTACCATAGAGATCTGCGTTCACGGAGGGTGGTTGATACATATTGTATAGTACCATAGAGCTCGGCGTTCACGGAGGGTGGTTGATACAGGTGGTATAGTACCATAGAGCTCGGCGTTCACGGAGGGTAGTTGATACAGGTGGTATAGTACCATAGAGCTCGCCGTTCACGGAGGGTGGTTGATACAGGTGGTATAGTACCATAGAGCTCGGCGTTCACGGAGGGTGGTTGATACAGGTGGTATAGTACCATAGAGCTCGGCGTTCACGGAGGGTGGTTGATACAGGTGGTATAGTACCATAGAGATCTGCGTTTACGGAGGGTGGTTGATACAGGTGGTATAGTACCATAGAGCTTGGCGTGCACGGAGGGTGGTTGATACATATGGTATAGTACCATAGAGCTCGGCGTTTACCGAGGGTGGTTGATACAGATGGTATAGTACCATAGAGCTCGGCGTTCACGGAGGGTGGTTGATACAGGTGGTATAGTACCATAAAGCTCGGCGTTCACGGAGGGTGGTTGATACAGGTGGTATAGTACCATAGAGCTCGGCGTTCACGGAGGGTGGTTGATACAGGTGGTATAGTACCATAGAGCTCGGCGTTCACGGAGGGTGGTTGATACAGGTGGTATAGTACCATAGAGCTCGGCGTTCACGGAGGGTGGTTGGTACAGGTGGTATAGTACCATAGAGCTCGGCGTTCACGGAGGGTGGTTGGTATAGGTGGTATAGTACCATAGAGCTCGGCGTTCACGGAGGGTGGTTGATACAGGTGGTATAGTACCATAGAGCTCGGCGTTCACGGAGGGTGGTTGATACAGGTGGTATAGTACCATAGAGCTCGGCGTTCACGGAGGGTGGTTGATACAGGTGGTATAGTACCATAGAGCTCGGCGTTCACGGAGGGTGGTTGATACAGGTGGTATAGTACCATAGAGCTCGGCGTTCACGGAGGGTGGTTGATACAGGTGGTATAGTACCATAGAGCTCGGCGTTTACGGAGGGCGGTTGATACAGGTGGTATAGTACCATAGAGCTCGGCGTTCACGGAGGGTGGTTGATACAGGTGGTATAGTACCATAGAGCTCGGCGTTCACGGAGGGTGGTTGATACAGGTGGTATAGTACCATAGAGATCTGCGTTCACGGAGGGTGGTTGATACAGGTGGTATAGTACCATAGAGCTCGGCGTTCACGGATGGTGGTTGATACAGGTGGTATAGTACCATAGAGCTCGGCGTTCACGGAGGGTGGTTGATACATATGGTATAGTACCATAGAGCTCGGCGTTCATGGAGGGTGGTTAATACAGGTGGTATAGTACCATAGAGCTCGGGCGTTCACGGAGGGTGGTTGGTACAGGTGGTATAGTACCATAGAGCTCGGCGTTCACGGAGGGTGGTTGATACAGGTGGTATAGTACCATAAAGCTCGGCGTTCACGGAGGGTGGTTGAAACAGGTGGTATAGTACCATAGAGCTCGGCGGTCACGGAGGGTGGTTGGTACAGGTGGTATAGTACCATAGAGCTCGGCGTTCACGGAGGGTGGTTGATACAGGTGGTATAGTACCATAAAGCTCGGCGTTCACGGAGGGTGGTTGATACAGATGGTATAGTACCATAGAGCTCGGCGTTCACGGAGGGTGGTTGATACAGATGGTATAGTACCATAGAGCTCGGCGTTCACGGAGGGTGGTTGATACAGGTGGTATAGTACCATAGAGCTCGGCGTTTGTTAGTTTGTTTTCTCAAGCTGATGTTTAGCTAATGATTTAATTTTCCATTAAACTGCCATTTAGACATTTATTATTCCTAATTTATTTATAGATTAAGTCTGCCGCAAAAAAAACACAATTTAGTAAATTTAATGAAGAAACCCAGTTGTTCGCCACTAACTAAATAAATACTAAAGTAAGTATAGCAGTTGGGCATAACATATACAATGACTTAGTTACTTGTCCTACCTCTATAATGGTACCGGTATTGGTTTTTGCTATTAAATAACAACAACAGACTAAGTGTTTAATAATTTGTTGCAGAGTTTGTTAAACTAACCTTTTAGATGATCTAATTAAAGTTATGTAATCATAATATTTCATTTTTTTTATATTTCAGACAATTATCTAGAAGGTTCCCAAATCTACAACTCAATGAAATTAGCTCAAAATCTCCGAAAGATCCAGTAAGACAAGCTTCGATATGTCGTCGGTGAGTTACATTGAGTTGAATAACCAACCCCAGAACCATTTTTCACAAATAACGTCTCTGTTTAGAACTTAGGGAAATACTTAAGATAAAAATTACGATTATTTTACATTTTGGTGAGTGAAAAATTAAAAAAACGAATTCGTTAAAAATTAATTATTAGATAAGCTAATCAATTTTTATACGAAATCATTTCCGTTTTGCTATTTTCCAGACAAGTATCAACTCTTGACTTCTAAATCAACAACTTCAGTTCAACTCGGACAGGTTATTATTTAACATTGAGATGTCGGCAACATATCTTATATTCCAACTAGACCAACAATCCGAATTATTTAAGGAGTTGAATCTTCGATATATTAAGGTGAGATACATTGAGTCCCAAAGGCCTCTAGAACTAATCTTTGTTTTCAGTCAGGAAGAAATTTCTCATTTTAGAACGTTAGAAATGCTCCGTAAAATTATTACTGTACTATTTAGTTGTATTGAAATAGTTTCAATGTTGAAAACGTGTTCGCGCTTTTGAAGACCTTTAGCAGTTTAACCTGCCAAAATTTATATGTCTTTTTGTTAATTAACACACCTTTAGCATACGACAATATTTTATGCTAATAAACAAAACATTAGCCGAAGCCAGCCCATGCGCGATTATTCACCCGATGGCTACGCCCGGGAGGCTGAATTCGGATGCTTAAATTTTATTATTGCAGTGTAAGGTTGCAGTGTAAATCTGCTGTATTATTCAATTGATCGTTAATAATTAATTTCTGACAGATATTATTGGCTTTCGGGAAATATTAACAGTTCCTTTAGGACGTGGCGCTCTATCTATTTAAACAGAGCTAGGACTTATACTAAACGCAACGATAGGGCTTATGATTAAAGTATAAGGCGCATTCTTTAGGAAATGCTTTGTTACCAGTCACACTCACAATCATGCACACTATTCTGCCGACCGTCAGTAAATTTGATCACACATAAAGAGAACAGCAATTGACTCATGTAGTGTCTACTAAATAACATTAGATTCAATACACACCACATTGATATAAATCGCAATTGTTATATATAGCCTGTCTCTCTAACCTGTAGTGTATCAAGAAAATTGGGAATTTTGGGTGATTTATCCGTATTCTCCAAAGGGCAATAATTCATCAACAAATCGATACAATTAATAACTGACGGTAAATAACAGTACAAACAATATGATTAGTGCAGTTAAATTAAGTGAGTTAGGTAAGGTAACAGTTATACTTTCGATAATTTAAGCAGTTTTACTGGAGTTCTTCCCAAAAGCCGGTGTTATGGCGAAAAATGGGAACACAACAACAGAATCATATGACTAGCTCCCTATACAAGGATACCAACTACCCTTATTCCACGAAGCTCCCGTTCAACACAGAGGATGAGCAGTGAGATAGGAAAATTTCAGTTCAGTAGCTCTGGATAGGTCGAAATCAACGCCCACTCAAATTCTATTGGCCGATACGGACAGCAGGGCTGAGGCAACCTCCCTAAGCTGGTTGGCCGATTAAACGGAGCCCAGATACTTCCGTACAGCACATCAGCCAATAAGCTGGTAGCTTACACTATTCTAGCTAGGTATCCCTTTTAGAGTATTCAGCGACAGGGGGGGAACTGGTTGGCAAGGCAAACGAATCAGTTATCCCCCAAAAGCTTTTACACCGCTCCCAGAAAATGGGATTTAAGTCTATAAAATATACAAAATCACAGTTTCTCAAATACGAAAATACTCTAAACAGTTAGTCTTTCATGCGCGGACGGCGTTTACGCAGTTCTTTAAAGCTAGCAAGAGTCTTTTTCTCTTTGGGGCGAGCCACTTTACAAGGAGGGCTATAACTCCTGGGTGAAGGGTGCAATATGATTGCATCAGAAGGTATGGGATTACGATCGGTATATCCGCCGTTTCGATATGCTTCTCCTCGAGCTGATTTTACTCCGCTCATTGTTGAAAACGTTCGTCCAAAACTCTCGCCGAGAATAGAATCGTCCAAGTCCGATATCGTCTTAGAGATTCTGGATTTCCCAATCGAACTGAGATAAATCCAATTCGTTTATCGCTTGGACTTGCCATTACAACTTACGTTTATATGAACAAACGCAGGTTTTAGGTGTCCGCGTCTCAATACGGCTAGATAAGATTGGTGACTAGCTAGAGCTTACTGCTGGAGTGTTACCGATTAATTGTTAGGGTAACACTAGATCTTTGAAAAGTGAATACAGCTCGGGAGGATCCGTCATACCAATAGGATCAAGAGTCTGAGATCTCACTAGGGAATGAGGAGGTCTGACCGAGTATTCCGGAACTCCGATCATGGGTTTGTTTAGTGATCGTTCGAGACGAGCGATCGTAGGTGATACGTCGAACAGGTTTCGCTCGAAACTCCCGTAAGTATAATGCGTAAAACTGTGTTTAGCGTAACGTCTCTGCGGATGTTTATGTCTTTCCGTTTGCTGGTTAGGTCTAGGACATGAGTCACAATAATACCAAAGACGTACGTCCTGCAGAGGAAACGCGGGTGATCGTTCTCCAGTTTTGCAATACTCTTCCATTTGTTCAAAGCTGTCCGGGACAACAGGCAGCGGACGATCTGCGGTAAGATACATCATGGTGAAATAGAGTCGTTTGAGTTCTACCATGGGATCGTGATGTATACCTTGAGGATATCGAGTCTCTAGGTTCTGTTGACTGGCAATATTGAGATAGGTTTCTCTCAAAAATTCCAAGTAGTCGTTGAAGTTGATACGCTTATCGGGTTCTTCAACGTTTTCTCTGTCGAGTAGGTTGCGAATAGAGTTCTCGTGTTCTATTCTCGGTTTATCATTACGATTCCGCTGGGCATGATATTTAAATAAAACCATTTCCCTTTCGGTGTCTACATCTTCCGTATCATGTAAATCGGTAGGATGGCCGGTAGTTAAGAAGTCCATATATGTACCATTACGATTCGTATAGCGAGGGTGAATTTTCTATAGTCCAATTCACGCGTAAGTTGTTCCTGGGACATCGGCGGTTCGATATAACGACCATCGTCCTCCGTAATAGTCGGATCGGCTTCACCGCGTATCAAGCTATCCACAAACGCTTGTAAAGGTAGAGTATATCGCTCTCTAATACCAAGGTCATCTTCTATCAATTCCGTCATATCTGCTATCTGAGTTTATTAATATCAATATGAGTTAATATTTTAGGCAAGCGGGCGTCGCTGCCTACTAGGCTTTGCCCCCGGACAGTGGGTTTCTCAGCGCCGATGTACCGTTGTCGCGGTGTTCACGCCAACATGTAGCAACAACACGACAACGACAACCGGCACAAGTCCCACCACTGTCCGTCCCAAAGGCTTGAATCCACTTGAGGTTATCTCGGTAGAGTTAGGGCTACTTTACAATTGCGATTAGCTACTGTAAACACACTTTAGTAGTAACATTCACCTATAAACGCACAAATTCCATACAATCATTACTTACTGCACACATGCAGGCCATTTGTCCGTTAGTCAGTGTCTTCCAGAATGTCACGTTATTACTATGTATCCTTTGATACTAATAGTGCGCTATGTATCCTCTTATGCTACGCAATGGGGCAAGCCTTTTATTGTTCTTTTAACTTGCTTCTAATTCTAGCGTGGGTGTTGCCATGGTGACATTATGGAAAACTAGCGGTAGAATTAGGGTAATTCTCATGCATACAGATCTGGGATGTTATTTAATAGTAATTCTTTAAGTGTCAATATCCTCTTTATGCATGATTTTATAAATTTTATCGGCTATTGACTATATGTTGGAGATTCTCGCACTCTAACACATTCAATATGAATCTCCGCTCCCATGATCTATTAATTACTGGAATTTTGGGAATGTTATAAATTGCACAAAATGACAATTTATGAAATTCATTTAAATATGAATTTAAATTTATTCCCGTGAATTTTATTATTTGATGTTAAATTGACACAAATTTTATTCCAGAGCATGTCTGGGGACTCAGGATCCTTAATTCTATGAAATCGTCCTTTTAAGAATATCGGTAAATACTGCGATATCTTAATTGACTAGAAATTTTAAAGGATCTGAATTTTACAGATTTTAATTAATATTAAATTAATATTTAGGATGGGCACCGATTTATTCCAGAACTTGTCTGGGGACGTTAACCACTGATTCTAGAATTTGTCTTTCAAGTATATCGGTGGGTGCCACGATATCTTAATCGACTAGAATTACAGATGGTCAAAAAGTTTAACAGATTTATTTGCGATTTACGCTACTGTTAGAGGGACATCACGCTACTATATGTATTATTTGTTATAAGGTAGAAGAGCAATATCGCACGAAGCAATGTCAGTGTGAAGAGGCAAGTCGTTTCCAAGGTCTACCCAGAGCTTGGTTTAGCCGAGACTCGAGGATCTGAACTTTGCATTCCTAATACTCTGCCTACCAATAATACTTAAATATAGTAGTGGCTTTATTGTACTTTAATAAGTACGGACATTTCATCTTACTGTAGTCACGTATTTATAATATGATACGGACAGTAAGGAAAGAGAAAAAATAATTATTTCTCGCCGTCGCACTAAATATATATTATAAATAATTACGTACGTAATAAACACTAATATATTGCACTAATCTACTAAATAATCCCTAAAATAACATTCTACTAAATAAAATTAAAGAAAACGATTATAATAAAATTACATAGTAATACATACATAAATATAAAATAAAAACAAATATAAAATGATATAGTCACACGCCCACTCCGCATGCTATCATGTTATGGAGTCCCTAGATATTTGTCGGATTAGGGAAGTAGTCGTAGGAAGAGTATCTTGCCTTCCATAGTTTCCGGACAGTTTTCGGTCTCTTTCCAGTAAACATAAACGACTAGCTGGGCGATTGAGTTGTTGTGTTACTTTCTCCGCTCCCTTGGCCTGTCTAACCTCCGCCGTGGTAAGATGAGGAGGCCATTCATCTTTTTCTTTACTTAGGGAGTCGGGTCCACCTAACCAGCCGGGAGTGTCTATCCGTTCTTGAGGAGTCGCTCCTCTGGAAGCGATGTCGGCTAGATTAATCATCTCGGGGCGATGTCTCCATTGATCTTCATTGGAGTTAATATCGTCATTATCTGAGGAGTATGGTGTTCCCTCAGTTAGTTCGTCCACTTCACTGCTCTCCACTTCCCAACCATTTATCTGGCATATTCTTTCTGGTGGTAGTCTCTCTTCGAGAGTTCTGCGGGAAGGGCCAGTAAAGTACCAACCTACTCTAGTTCTTACCGCATAGGTTTGTAGTGGCTGCGGTTGAGCAGGTCGTTTTTCCAATGTCTCGAGCGCCTCGTGCGCGTTTTGGCCGATAAGTATTTGCACTCCAGGATAATCCGTCTGGAATCGAGGTATTTTAAGTTGTTGGATGCTCTTGTCCTCGTTCCAGTTATAAGGCTCTACTTGGGTATTAGCGAAGTTCTTTATAGCTACCATTTTTACTGACCTTATACTTTGTTCTCCTAATTTATCCTGTGGGGTGGACAACGCACCTACATAGTAATCTGCCGTTATGGTAGATTTCCAAACCTGTATAACTCCTGACATATTTAACTTAGTTCGGAATTTGGGTTGTCCAGCAAAGATGTCTTCGGCTAGTTCTTGATCGATGAATGTTCCTGTACTGCCGGAGTCAAGGAGGGCATTCACTATGTAACTTTTGTTAGGACCCTGAACTCTTACCTGCACTACAGGAAATTCTCTGATTCCTACGTTGGAAGTTGAAGGTTTCCAGGATGGTTGTCTGTCGAAGGTAGTTGGGGGGAACTCATTGTCGGTGTCCTTTTCGTAAGTAAGTGCTCGATACACTGGGGTATTTATTAGGTAACAGGATTCGTTGGCGTCGGAGAATTCGTCCGTATAGAATCCTTCCCACTCAGAACTTTGGTCAGTGTCGTTCACATCACTGAATTGGACATGTGATTTGGGCTCACTTACCTGACTCGGGCTGTTTCGTTCAAATTCACTTTGTAACAAGATGTGATGTTTCGCACCGCACTTTGCACACTTTATGTCGGAGTAACAGGTTCGCCGCTGGTGTCCGCGTCTGAGACAATTGTAGCATAACCGCTTATCCCACATGACTTCACGTCTGTCTACCAAGGATTTCTTTAGGAATTCCGCACACGCAAATCAAACGGTGGGGCCCGTCGCACAGCGCACAGTTGGGTTTAATGTTACTCACCTTATTTTGGGTGACGTTATGCACTCTAGTTCTTTCTTCGGGCTTTCTTCCGTGTACTCTGTTAGGAAACTGAAGAGGAGTCTTAGCAACCTGTTCTCTCCTGTCATGGGTTCGAGCTTTAGATTTACTTACGTCCTTTGAGGTCTTGTTAACATAGTAAAATTTCTCGGTGTCTTTCCCGCTGTCTTCTTCTTGAGAAGCTTGGCTTTCGCCGTCATCAGTATAACACACCGGTGTTACTCTTCTCCTAGAAACGGGTTTCTCACTTACCTTATTTTCCGGTGTTTTCTCTCTGGATTGCTTTAGGAGTTGTAATTTCACTTCGCCATCCAAGAATGACATGAGATCAGCCATGGTAGGGTCTCGTTGTTGTTGTTCCATCGTATATAACACCTTCTTGTCCCAGCGTGTACCTACTCTACCCTTGGGCAAAGTAGATGCTAAGGCTCCTACAACCATAGAATTCTGGTATTCATGAGACTTACCTAACCAATCTAGTTGTCTACAGATCTCCTGAATCTCATCGGAAAACTCTATAATCCCGCTGCTAAGAAACTTTCGGGGGGCCATTAATTTCGCATATAAATACCTAGCTATGTTATTCCTATTACCAAACCTGATGTTTAGTGTATCCCAAACTTGTCTTAATCCATCTGGATGTCCAATAAATTTTAACGCCATTGACTTGGGAGGTCCTTCCAAGCACTCGATGAGGAATCTAAGTTTCTCTCCGTTGGATAACACAGAGTTCTGTATGTTATCTTTATAATATTCATTAAAAGGTAACCATTTCATCTCATCTCCATTGAACTTGACTATCTCTCCAACCTTTACTGCTTGACGGGCTTCGGTTCTAGCCATTTGACGCGTAAAACTTTCTTGGGCCATCGTGTTATTGAATATCGAGTTATCGGTATATAAATTTCTCGGATTATTATCAGGTCTATTGGGAATGTCATTAACAACAGGCGTATAATCACCCTTAATAGGGTTTGCTATAGGAGTTTCTACTTCACTAGCAGTATAGATGCGTGTAGGCTCCACACCTTGCGCATGTAATACTTCAGACCTAACAGGTTGACACACTGTTACAGGGGTTATTGGTATTCCCTTTTGTAGGTTGACTAATTTGTCGCATTCTAGTGCGATACTTTGCTGCACTTTTTGCAACTCTAACCTACTTTCCCTTACTGTTCCCTTGAGCTGCTGAACAGTCTCTTCCATTTCCCTGACCTGCTGAGAGGAGCACAAACAGTGTTCCCTCAGCTGCTCGAGCAGGAGACCCATCTCCCGTCGTCCCTCAGCTACCCACTCAACCGCCGAAGCGGGAGTCGCCAACGTAGTAGCGGGCGAGCGAGAGACGACGGGCGATAAATTCTTGATACCTCGCTCGGCGTCCAGGACGGGTTCGGACTCGGGAACAGTCCTACTGGGCACAGGTAGTCTTCTGGTTTGTTTCTTCAAGTAATCTTGTTTCGCCTGAAGGTTTTCCAGCTCTAGTTGGATAGTCGCTTCAGACGTCTTCCGTTCTGCTTCTGCCACTGCCTCTGCCGCTTTTCTTTCTGCTTCTGTCGCTGCTACTTTTCTTTCCGCTTCTTTTCTGTCTTCTCTCCTTTCAAGACACTGTCCAAGTCGACGACTCATTCTAAAACCCTCTAAGAGACTATCTGACAATGTTTGTGTTGTGTCAGACATTTCGCTTTATACAGTTGGATGCCTACTACTATATATACAGTTAAAGCAAGTCTAGTAATTCAGTATCACTGCTAGCCTAATAATTAATTACCGATACTGCTACTCAATGTAGCGTGATATATATATATAATATATTAGAATACCGGTATGCTTATAATATATATATAAGTATTATTACAGACTAGATTTGTCACAGAGTACCGGTATATAATTTTAGCACAAATATATATAAATATATAATAGGCCTATCGTGAATACCGGTATACAGCTGACACTTATAGTATATATAAGTATAATTATTACTAGAATTAATTACAGAATACCGGTATGATTTCAGCTCAAATTTATAGAAATAAATATAATAAGCCTATGGTAAATACCGGTATGTCAATTATTTTAGAATAATTGAATTTCTGAATATTTTAGGGTTACTTGGTTACTTTAACTTACTTTATTACCGTTATTTAAGCAGCAGTCCAACTGATATTGAGACCTAGTTGTTGTATGGCAGGCCTACTATTTATAAATCGTTTGAGTTGATTTATAATATTTATATACCCGTTTAAAAGGGTTTTGTCAATATTTGAAATAAATGTTATTATTTCTGGGGGAGTCACTACACAGAAGCTGTGCGCTCTCAGTGAAGTGCTACCTATGGGACACTAAAACAGATAATTCTAATTTACCTAAGTTACTTAATACTACAAATTACTTACGATACGGGTGAGATTAAATCTCTAGTTAAACACAACAAAAATATTACGTACGAATTTTTAGGGTAATTTTTATAGGAAGTCTACAAACCAGCCTAACAAAGGGTTAGAATTCTGGTTATTACAATGGACAGGGTACTACGGTATTTGAAAATAATAAGTAGTAGTAAATACACTGCGTTGTCCAGATAGGAAAATACCACCGCCTGACGACCTATAGCCGTATCGCTATAGGTACTACGTTATGTATCACGGAGTGTTCCTACCTAGAAGTTAACAGAGCTAACGAATGTGCCTATCAACCACTTTACAACACAAAATAATGCCTACACTAATTAGTCTCGGAAAGCACTGTACACTAAACCCTAAATTAGGTACAAGTACTTGTTTAAAACAGTTAACTAGCAGTTAAATATACTTGAACAGTTAAAAGAACCACGGCATCTGCTGGAGTGACCGGGGCACAAAGTCACCAGTCTTTACCTACGCCAAGCAGCCCGTGTAGTACCGGGGTTAATTTAACTATAACGGTATGTATAACAAACACAATTACTGTAGGAATAAACTTAGGGACATGAATGTTGCGAATAATCGCGTAAACTCTGAATAATAAATATTACGCTACCCGTACAGAATACTCAAACAAAATACAAACCAAACGCTGGCAGACTACCACCAAGCCTAAATAAACTACCGTATGTGCAGATTCTAAAATGGTTAGTTAGTATGCGTGCTAATACGGTAGTACGACTTATTCTTTAAGAGGGGATTGACCTTATAACTACAAGTTGCCCCAACTTACTAACTGGCACTTTATTAGACAAACTCTACACACGCAGCAATCTCTTCAGACCTAATAATAGCTAGACAACAATCCAGCCTACAAAATATCTGAGTAATAACTATTACGGTACCTGAACAGACTACACAAACAAACACAGACCTAAAAGCTGGCAGACCACCATCAGGCCTAAATAAACTACAGTATATGCAGATTCCAAAACGGTTAGCTAGTATGCGTTCTACTCGGTAGTACGACTTATTCTTTAAGAGGGGGTTGACCTTACCACTACAAGTTGCCCCAACTTACTAACTGGCACTTTATTGGACAGACTCTACACACGCCGCAGTCCCTCCAGACTCAATAACAGCCAGACAACTGTCAAGCCTACAATTATCTGAACAATCTGAGCAGGGTTACACGTCTTCTGCTCAATATTAACTTACATGTAAATAAAACCGACAGAAATAAGTAAACTATACAAAAGAATGAGGGGTGATCAATCCCTATTCCCCTGGCAGCCCACAATATATAATATATCTTATCACAATCGAAATAATACTAAATGTACTTGTACAGCAGTACCGGTACCGGTTATGACAGTTGGGCCTACTGACCTACAGAAGTACCGATTCAGGTTTACCGGTTGACCGGTACTTTGCAACCTTATTGCTTACTGCAATAAGATCGATAACTGTTACTGTTCGCGCTTTTGAAGACCTTTAGCAGTTTAACCTGCCAAAATTTATATGTCTTTTTGTTAATTAACACACCTTTAGCATACGACAATATTTTATGCTAATAAACAAAACATTAGCCGAAGCCAGCCCATGCGCGATCATTCACCCGATGGCTACGCCCGGGAGGCTGAATTCGGATGCTTAAATTTTATTATTGCAGTGTAAGGTTGCAGTGTAAATCTGCTGTATTATTCAATTGATCGTTAATAATTAATTTCTGACAGATATTATTGGCTTTCGGGAAATATTAACAGTTCCTTTAGGACGTGGCGCTCTATCTATTTAAACAGAGCTAGGACTTATACTAAACGCAACGATAGGGCTTATGATTAAAGTATAAGGCGCATTCTTTAGGAAATGCTTTGTTACCAGTCACACTCACAATCATGCACACTATTCTGCCGACCGTCAGTAAATTTGATCACACATAAAGAGAACAGCAATTGACTCATGTAGTGTCTACTAAATAACATTAGATTCAATACACACCACATTGATATAAATCGCAATTGTTATATATAGCCTGTCTCTCTAACCTGTAGTGTATCAAGAAAATTGGGAATTTTGGGTGATTTATCCGTATTCTCCAAAGGGCAATAATTCATCAACAAATCGATACAATTAATAACTGACGGTAAATAACAGTACAAACAATATGATTAGTGCAGTTAAATTAAGTGAGTTAGGTAAGGTAACAGTTATACTTTCGATAATTTAAGCAGTTTTACTGGAGTTCTTCCCAAAAGCCGGTGTTATGGCGAAAAATGGGAACACAACAACAGAATCATATGACTAGCTCCCTATACAAGGATACCAACTACCCTTATTCCACGAAGCTCCCGTTCAACACAGAGGATGAGCAGTGAGATAGGAAAATTTCAGTTCAGTAGCTCTGGATAGGTCGAAATCAACGCCCACTCAAATTCTATTGGCCGATACGGACAGCAGGGCTGAGGCAACCTCCCTAAGCTGGTTGGCCGATTAAACGGAGCCCAGATACTTCCGTACAGCACATCAGCCAATAAGCTGGTAGCTTACACTATTCTAGCTAGGTATCCCTTTTAGAGTATTCAGCGACAGGGGGGGAACTGGTTGGCAAGGCAAACGAATCAGTTATCCCCCAAAAG